>JAMBLF010001165.1:0-135486 GCA_030578115.1 Leucoptera coffeella | reverse complement strand
AACTATTTATAACCAGTAACGGTGAACACTTCGAAATGCATATCCGTGTATAAGCTTCTTGACTTGAAAACTGTTTTGTATTATTACATAATACGATCGGTCTCATGGAGCATGCAATTAAAGTTTAATGATTTATAGAGGCACAGACTTTTACATATAATTATTACTCAATAAGACCAAACGGCGATGTTTGACTTTATCATAATGATAGAGACTTAGGCTGTGTTCAGACGTGTGCGTTTTCTGCGCGCGCGGATTCAGCGCGCGTCGCGTGTTTTCCCAAACGCTAAGCAGTTTGAGGTTCTATGCTAATTACATAAAGTTTATTTTCATGGAATACACGCGACGCGCGCTGAATCCGCGCGCGCAGAAAACGCGCACGTCTGAACACAGCCTAACGCTTGTAATATTGTGATTAATTTTCTACTTGCTACTGACACAGGAAATAGTATTTCTAATAAAGAATATATTGAGCGATGCAAGTCTTGGACGAAAAAGAATCCTAAATAGCTGCCGTTTTTCCCGGCGTATCGTTAGAGGTGACTAAGTGACTAGGAGTATTTGATCTATAGGACGATAAGTTAAAAAACTGTAACCAATGTACTTACATCAATGATATATGCGAAAGACAACTCAAATATTTATGCTAAAATAAACGAGGAAATATGATATCTCCAAAGTTCTGACCATCCCGAAAGGGATTGCAGGATGTGAATATATGTATGTACTCGTACGTATTAATTTACTTAGAGTACATCATATGCTAAGCAATAATAAAGTCGTATAATTACCACATAGTCTGTTTTACTTAGATGATTACTAAATGATAAAAACTAACACGAGTATGTACTAAAAGCTAATTAAACACTTGCTCATCGCACTCATTTGCATTCATCGAATCGAGACAAGATATATTACTTTACGATTAGACCTACTTTCAAATTGCATTTATGTAATGGTTTTTGGGTTAGCTAATATGTGTTATATTTTGGCAATCTATCTAACACTCGAAAAGTGGTCCATTTGACAACTTATTACACCATTTTATGAGCAATGTAAAGTTTACATGTTAGATGAATTTTCAATGACACATCTTACATTGAAGACCTCAAATTTCTTGCAAGACAATTTGCTTGAAATCTCCCATTATATTCTATTGACCCCAAGTCCCATTATGACATGTTCGAAAGAAATACCACCATATTACAAGGTATTTAACTATTCATGAAAAGCAAAAAAATATTTCACATATATTAGTATCTTTATTTATTAAACTCATTATCACTGTATAGTGATTACGTAATCACATACCAAATGACATGTTTAGTAAACTTTCGCTCGATTCACACAAAACTCATCATTAATAGCTTATACTGGTTTCTCTATGATATGAGTTCAAGCACCTCCACACGTTTCGTTACTCAATGGCCATAGAAATGGAAGAGCGTCATAGGTCAAGTCCATTTTCAACGAAAGTGGAATTGGAGCCGCATCCACACCGGTTTTCTAATTATGTATCAATGGTTAGAGGTCGAGATGTGGGGACCGTAAGTTTTAAACTTACGTAAAAGTGAGATTAGCTACTTTAGTTTAGTACTGAGAGTTAATTTTATACACATGTATAGGCACAACAATTTGCATGTTAATTGGGGTTAAGTGTGTATTTTGCGCTGCTAAGTTATTAAATTCAATAAGTAACCTTTTCTGTCGTTACGAAAAGAAATACAGATAGTTACATTCTCTTTAAGACTGGCCAGCTAACCTTTGCTTACTTATTATCGACAAAATTGAACTTTAGATCAGATTCAAACTCTCGGTCAGTTAGATTTGAAACAATGATAAAGTTTTTTAATAAATTCTTGTTTACTATCTGTTTGCACAAAGTTGTTATACGTGTTATCTATTTGTACGTGTCACGGCTTGCCACCTAACACAGTGGGTGCCAAGTATGAAGAGAAAAAGTGTATTAATACACATAAACTTCACACTTTACATATTTAAGTGATAAACTATAAGTTCTCTTACCCATGTTCCTTGTTTGCAATATTAGCAAATACTTATAAAGACAATCCTCGGCTAAAAACAGATAGATGCAGTGCATTGAAATCCCAACCCAGCACTGGAACCAATGCTTAATTCCTCATTAAAAACCCTCATCTCATACCTAACAGGTGCAAGTTGCGCAAGAGTACAAATAAGCGCTATTACAGCATCATTAACTAACCTTGAGGTACAGTACGGGTCCCGCAACCCGTAAAACTCTCTGCTCGCTGCTTGTTACCATAAATATCGTGATGTTAAGTATACCACAAAGGAGCTTGTTAAACCACCGTTTTACAAAGTGGCGAGCGACCTACTTCTGGTCCGGGGCCGTATCACAGCGGCTTAGCAAAACTTAAATATTACGATCGATGGGTAGAACAGTCCTTAGAAGAATCGTATGAAGAAGATAGTCTCTTATTGGCCGGATATTGTATTAGTAAATACATAAGCTCACGTTAATTATTCCCGAAAAATGGACAGCATGAAAGATTATTATGAATATTGGGAGCTTTCCTTACGTAAAATTCTTGTATGACACCCCTTGTCAGGTGAACCTATGACCTGAAAACCTGAAAATGAGTGACTATGCTTTGTGGCGTAGCCTAGGGAATGTCTTTTCCTGGCAATAAACTGTTACGTGCTGATTGAATGAATACTTTAATATTGGAATTAATTACCAAATCTCCCAAGTACCTTCTTTAACAAATAAAATCCTTTCACCGTACAATATGTCACGAAGTAAGCAACGTGGTTACTCCCATCCAAGTTTTGTATACGGGACTACAGTACTTATTTCTAGTCGATATCTGCTTTAGGTCCCACTTAGCTTAAATTATAACCCTGCCGCGTCTGGGAGGAAACAACGGTACCCGTGAAATATGAGTCAGTGGGACGACTGTTATTATCCGGATTATATCGTGGCATCGACATTGTTACGCCAAGCAAGGTTAAGGCGAGGTTTCTGCAAATTAATGTATACACGCATTTAGTTCCTTAACGGGGATAGACAGAGACTATTGACCTCACCTTAGATAATATTATCTATTAAAATTAAGGTTGGATGTACGTATATGCAAGTATGTATACTCACGTTCAGTTAAGTCTGGGATAGAACGCTAACTAGCTGCATTTCCTCTCAGCATATGTCGAAGTAGAAGGCTAGGATAAAAATATTATACATCAGGCAAATGACATATATCATATATCCCATATCAATACAATAAGAACTACATTTATAGTTATGCTCACGTTATCAGAAATTACTTTGCCAAGGTTTTAGTCCATCCCAAAAAAGATTAAGAGACGTGAGTATTACATTGTGTTTATATTATGACGACCTCCGTGGCGCGATTGGTTAACCACCTGAACGCTAATCATGAGGTCCCGGGTTCGACTCCCGGAGGAGGCAGAGTTAAGAGCTACGCTTTTCTTGTGCGTTTTAGTCTTGCTCTTGATTATACATATATTCTGTATACGCCTTTATCTTTATGTAAGGTGTATATATTTCTTAAACGTGCGTTGACTAGTACCCTTAACACAAATCTTAAATGAACTTACCAAGGAGCTAGTTCAATTGGTGTAATAGTGTCCCAAATATAAATATTATGTATGTAAAGAAATAACAGATTTTTGAAGGTGAGTACTTGAAGTTCTACAGCACCTTGCAAATCACTAATACGGCATACTGAAAAAGGCAGCTGCTAACATTATCTAAATCCCCAATCAGCACAGAGCGAAATATAAATCTGTGAGAAAACCATAGAGAAAGGAGTATAGTCATTTCACGGCTCATTATATTTTTCAATCTCTCAAAAGTCAATTGATTTTCAATCTAAACCAACACTGGCATAGATTTGGAAATGTTTATTTGATTGTCAAGTTACGCAGCCTGTCTTAAAATAGCTGTCTTTCCGCTTCGCATGGCGTAAGAAGTAACTTAGGGATATGGCGAATGTTTGTACCGATAATATTCCTCGCGAAGGAATTACAAACGTGGAATAGAGAAGAACACACATAGTACATACATATACATTCACGTCCTTTGATCCCTTTCGAGGTGGACGGAACCTTGAAGACGATAAAAACGATCTCATTTGTCACTTTTTAATTCTTTAAATAAGCCTTTCACCATAAAGGTTATGTCGGCTCAAGTACAAACACTGATGCCATGGCGTTTGCACTTCTTGTTATTCCATCGCCATGGCTACACCAACGCCGCCAGCCGCTACAACCGAAGAAAAACGAAGTCGAAGCTCCAATTCTGCTCTTCCTCGTTCTTTGGTTCGTTCCAGTTGAGAATCCAAATCTTATCCCAAAAAATATTTAGCCAGTTTGGCATCACAATTGACTAAACATTGAGCCGAAAATAATTATTTGTATTTTCAACTTTCACTGAGCTGCTGACTTTGTTGACGAACTATAAACGACTATCCTTGGTCACTTACATGAATATTGGGATCGTAATGCTATAAGGACAATTGGTGACACGTTGCTACCACCGCCCAACAGATTCCATCAACTCCTAGTCCCTCAGTCGCTTTTTACGAAATGCCGAAAAGAACGGCAGCTAGTTACATACATACATACACATCACACCTGATTCCCTGTAGAGGGGTAGGCAGAGATCACGGATCTCCATTCGTCCCGATCCTGACAGACCACTTTCGCTTCATTGACACTGATACATCTTCTCATACACAATCGGCGGTTATAGGTACTCCTAACATCACCCTTTTCAATATAGTGGCAGCTAGTTAGCATTCTTTTTACGTCCCAGACTAGCACGGGACAAGCATCACTACATAGTATAAAACAAAGTCACTTTCTCTGTCCCTATGTCCCTTTGTATGCTTAAATCTTTAAAATTACACAACGGATTTTGATGCGGTTTTTTTTAATAGATAGTGATTCAAGGGAAAGGTTTATATTATGTATAATAAAATCCATTAAATAGTGGAGTAGGCTATATATACCCGTGCGAAGCCGGAGCGGGTCACTAGTAGTACATAAAATAACTCAATAGATGTAAGTGAAGTAAGAGCTATAATCAGAATCGTTCAAGGTGGAAAACTATAGTCTCTGCTTATCCTAATGAGAAGTAATACCCAACCCTTCAGCAACTAATAATCCATATATTATGCGTTCACTGAGTGAGTTTGCGCACTTAATTTATTATTAATGTTATTGAATACAGTTTGCAAAGATCCTAAAAAATGTATTTTTGTTAAAAAAAAAAATTAAATTAAAAACAATGTTTTGTGATTTATAAAGTCGCGCTGGGAACATTGTGGTTCAAGTATAGAAGCATTTCGAGGACATGAAGAAAAAAGGAAAATATTACTGCCATTGGTGAAAAAATCGGTTAGACCTAGAAAAACTTACATACAAACGATTAACACATTAAAATTATGTAATAAACATATTGTAGTTTTATACCGGAATAATTAATATATTTTTGCTGACGTTACTGATACTGTCAATGAAGCGAAAGTGGTCTGTCAAGATCGGGACAAATGGGGATCCATGATCTCTGCCTACCCCTTTACAGGGAATCCAGCGTGATGTGTATGTATGTATGTATGTTACTGATACTTACTTTTTGTAACGTCATTTTAAAACATTTGCAATAGACAACATTCACTCAATGAACGCATAATACACTGCATTTACTTAGATGACCATATTTAATCCTCTCCTTCATACAATATCATAATAATAATAGTAATAAGTACATACAATTCCATTTGCATACTTCCCATATGTTACTTGGAAGTAGCTACAATCGTTTAATTCACCAGAAAAATATGAGACTTGTAAAGCACAATCCTTTGTTTTCTTTTATCGCATCATTCACACCATTAACAGATTCTGCGCACATTCCTTGCACACACAATGAAGTCCAAAGTGGTGAACAGAAACCAATGTATCAAAGATTAGAAATGAGAAACATTACTTTTTTCATAGATTTTTTTGAAAAAGTTTGATATGTTTCTATAGTAGAACATAATCAAACATTTATTAACACGAATAATTAAAACAAAAACGATTTTCAAATTATATATACATAAAATCGTATAGTAATTTAATAAATTAAGGTAACTTTATATATGTCTTTTATTTATGTTCATCAATGACTTGTAGTCCTTGAACAGACCCTTATTCAGTATCCACTCTTCTAGCCATCCCCTATACGATTGAGAACGCCCTATGTATGCCGACGCCATGTAAACAGTCTCATTTACAATCTGTCACAATATTTAATAAGATAAGTATAATCGGCGCTTTCCCACAGCGATAATTGCGCACTAATGCACGCCCGCGGCTCCGCTCGCAGCGAGAACTACAATCGACTTTTTATCGCGGATCAGACGGTTTCTAATAGATGATTTGCACGAAGAGAAGTAGGGTTTACGAGAGAACCCTATGGTTATGGCAACAACGGTACTGATATGGGAACTAATAATTTAAGAGTAGGTAAATAGGAGGCTAGATAAAAAGGTCTTAATAGGTGGTACACTGTGACGGTATTCTGTAATGAACATACATGCAGCGATAGATTAACTTTTACAAAATGTAAACTAAAAGTTGTGGATAATATTTACTCTCTAAAACACAATATAGAGAAAAACAAAATAGTGTTAGGATACCAAATAAAAAACTAAGTTGACTTAGTATGTTATTTATATTAAAAAACACAAATATATTAACGTATATAAATGGTTTATGGGGTGAATAGATCCTCGAAATTCCCTGTAGCAAAACTATTGGTGTACTGGTGTTATCTATATGTAATTGGACATAGGTTCAAATTTGCTAACCTATTACCGAGTATATTCAACTTAACCCTGGTGTCGTAACGACTCCTAATAAAGGATAGAAAATCTGCTTTTTTAATTTTTATTTGTACGGGTATTAATGTACACATATTTAGCACAGTTTATAAGAGTAAGTGAAATGACATGGCAGCACCGAAGCTTAACGCAAGATAAGTAACGAACGTGGGAGCGAGATAGAATTGCTCTTCGTGTCTATCTCGCTCGATCTTTCAATTAAAACATTCGGATATGGGCTATTGAATTAGTTTTAGAGGCAGGTTTGGTTAAATGTAGTGAAAGAAAGGATTTGAGACAGGGTTCAATTACACACTGGCACAAGACTGTGAAATAATATATGTGTTTATAAACAATGTTGATTAACCCAATGTAGCTGTGAAGTTGATAATTTTTACGATTAGGGATGCTGTCACTAGATATGCAACATCGAGGCGGTGACATGAAACACTAAAAAGTCGATGTGGTAACAAAATTATAAATATACATTAAATTCTTAACCATGTACTTACATAATATCACATACATTTATATCCTTTACATCATCCTGTCATTATGTTCGAATGTGACGATTACGAGATTCTACATTCTCGTATTTACAAGATAAACTCAGGAATCCTTTTGTGAAGTATGATCGTCGATGCTTTAAAATTTACATTTACATACAAAAAACATAGATATTTTCTGAAGATTTCTTTACACAATCATAGGATGGTATTGAGAGATAGTCTGGGCAATTTTATAAGCAGTTACCTAGAGTAAATATACACTAAAATGAACTTAGTCTCTGCAAACAATGTGCAGCTTTCCCATAGTTATGACTTGAGATGTCTGCTGCTTATTTGATGTTTTCTCAGAAAAACAATGTATTCCGGCTGATTAGATATGAAAAGAGTTTTTATTGTAATTGGACATCTTATAAACCGTATAACATCTAACCTACATAACTATACTCTTGCTACGTTGTTATGCGGAACTTAAAACAATAAAAGTATTGCAAATTAAGGAAATTTATTCATAACTGCACCACAGATAATATAATACTACAGTGCACTAAGCTATCTTTCTCTATTAATAATAATGATGTGTCGTAGAATTATTTTTCATTTATTATCAAGCAGTATATAATATTTGTATATCGCATCATCTTGCCAAATATTATGAGGATTACGATAATAAAGATCAAAATTACATAAATAACTGATAAATAAATCTGCAAGTAGATATTAAATTGAGATTTTCGCGCTCACCATTTCTCAATATCGCAGCGTTTCTGTTTCCATCGCCGCAGGCCATTGTACCGCAACGTTGAGCAACAATACGACATTGATGACAAAATGATGAGTGCATTTGATTAGGAGTTGCAACCAATGTTTTCGTTGAAGTTCGATGACCTATTTTGTTTCATGTTTGACAATGAACCAAAACTCATTTTTCTTATGGGGTGACACAAACCTCATACATTAGAGACTTAAGCTTGAGACTTATTTGTATACACTTACACACACATATACATAAATTCACGTCCTTTAATGCCTTTTGGGTGGACAGAAGCTCCGAGACACGAAAACATCTCCTTGTTCGCTTTTAAGCATGAACATCGAGGTTGTGATGGAACGATCGTAAAAGTTTGTCAGCCAATTGTCCAATATTTTTCATTTATGCTTTGTTCCTTAGCCCTTACAAGCCACAAATAACGACAGCTAGTTGGCATTCCTTTTTGCGTACCAACTAGCACGGGATCCTATTTGTTATTCGAAAGATTTCCAATCCAATTTCATTGACATTCAAAAATCCCTGTTATTGGCCCTTTACTCAATATGAACATTAGATCATACACAACCTGGAGATGTATTTACTATTAAAAGATTTCCTTCTTAGGAAACCTAAATTGTAACTTTTTGCACACAGAGCCGTTAATACAAAAAATATTGCTTCATTCGTAAGGAAATTATAAGAATTTTGCATGATAAAAATGATGTTTTACGGTTCGCTCTGTTTCTTTTGTCTATTCCAATGATTCGCTATGGTAATCAGGATGCAGTGAAGCGTTTGCCAACAAAAAGCGATCGTCATATTACCAATGAACTCTGGCTGTGATACCAACTTACATTGGACCCAAGTGCCTTGAAAACCCTCTACATTTATAGGTCAAATTGTTCTGGTTTAATGATTTATTAAACTGAAATATAATGGCCTGTAGTTTCATAGACATTTGAAGCTAGTTGGGCTCAAGATAAGCTGGTTATCTGCCCGGGGCGATCGTCATAATTCTCGAGATGTTTCAGTTATTTCTTAATCTCATTTAAATTTTTGTGTCAGGTATCTTGATTTATCTGTTCTTATCTAATTACTTAAGATGTCATGCTTTATGCAAAATTATCTTTAAATTTATAATCGCTATTCCGGGTTCGATCCTCAAGAAGCACGTTTCATGAATTTTAATTGTAGGTATATTTTCCTTATTCGTTGTGCAATGTATCAGTTGAACGGTGAAGAAAAACGTCGTGACGAATACTTAACTTGACGAAATGCTAGTTTGATTACCGATAAATAACTACAATGAAACAGAGATGAGACTGTTTATTTTTGTTTTGTATGTTGAAAACACCTTGTACAAAACTAAGAATTATACGAATATAAATACTTACATAAACTATCAAGTCATTCTACTAAGCCACTTGAGAATTAAATAGACTAGCTTAAAGAGGATAACATTGGAAGTATCTATATATATCATGTAGACTGTCTGTGTATTGCATTAAGAGCATGTATAGTTTATGTAATATTTTTTTATGTCCTTCCCGACTCTGACATAATTATTGAATGGCATAACTCATTCAAATGTAATACCGACTACACATTGATATGTTTAACAACAATTAGTTTTCGTCTTCTTTCTTTACGGTGAGGGAAAACATCGTGAGGAAACCTACTTGTTCCACGAACAGGTAATAGTTAGTGCTTGTTAATGGCGATATGGTTTACCACCTGTCGCATTGAGTACTGACTATCTGGTTAACACGTGGGTTCGAGGTGGCCATAGAACTAATACCTTAGCAATTACGGAGTTGTGCACCTGAACCGCTGACTACCTCGCAAGGGTTAACGGTCGTGAACGAGTATGTATGTAGTTTTCGTCTTCCAATGTTTGAAATATTCAATAGACACCACACAGTATTTCTCATTAGAACCTCTCTATCTAACGAAAAGTGAATTCGATGCGACTGTACATTACTTATGCAATGTTACATATTGTAGACAAGTAAACTACTCCATGTTCATCTTACTTATGTATAATATATTTTGTTCCAGGTTGCAACTTCTATCCGGTGGGCGAATACCTTCGGTTCGTGAGGATACCAGAAAACCTCAGGGTGGGAGACGAGGTCCTTACTGTTGAGGTGCATCCTAGGTTAGTGATTATTATCATATTTATAATTATACTAGCGACCCGCTCCGCCTTCGCACGGGAATAAAATATATAGCCTACTCCACTATTTAATGGATCTTATTATACGTATAAACCTTCTTCTTGAATCACTCTATCTAGTAAAAAAAACCGCATCAAAATCCGTTGCCTAATTACAAAGATATAGAATAAAGGGACATAGGGACAGATAAAGCGACTTTTGTTTTATACTATGCAGTGATAGTTAAGATAATAATATGACCTATACAGTTAAAACTAACAGAGGTAAAATACAGTTAAAACTAACCATGAGATTAGAGATATAATTCCTCCTAGGTTCCGTCCACTCCGAAAGGGATTTAAGGACGTGAACGTTGTTAACATTGTGACCGTACCTTTATCTATGGAATATCATTATATATATGGACATGACCTAAGAGGCGAAAAAACATCGGTACTTAAACAGAATCTTTTGGGTGATGCGCTAGCAATCTGCCTGTAATATGCCGCAATAGAGCCTTTACAAACCCGTTATTTACAAACCCGTTATTCAGGAACAAAGTTTCCGAGGAGATATTACATGAGTATCATCGAGGTTCTGGGCACTATTATATGTATAGATGGGCAAGATACAAATGTTTAACCAATTGTTCTTTAGCAAAGATTCGTGAGAGCGTGTCTTAGTAATTACAAGCGTATCTGTAGCCTGAGCGAACGAAAGTCCTTTCCTAATATGCACAAAATCAATTAATTACCACCGCGCGTGACTGTCAACGGACTGTAGAGAATAATGAGTTGACAAACAAATCAGCACTAGTAAAGAGACGATGTTTCGTTGCTCGAACTAGATAAATATTTCAATCATTGAACAAGTAGTATCGAAAAGCAGCACCTAAATTTGATTGACATTCACAGACAATACCGTTAATGATTCTATATCTTTTCGTTTGGACCATATATTGACGTATAGTCTCGTCTTTCAGTGCCTAAAAAGATGGACAGAACATTTGAGACACAACATTTACTTCGGCACTTTAAGTAAGTATAATTATCGAAGCTGCGGAGTGATCGCCATAATATCGTAGTAAAATCTTCCTTTTCACAAAAATCTTACAGCTAAGATAATCATTCGGTTATATTCCATTCAAGTTTTAGTACAAAACACATTATTAAAATGTACTATTGGTCCCAGTATGTTTCACCACTAGGCAAGCGTTATGACAGTCGTGGCGAGGAGATTAGATCATGGGATTCTGAGTGGACAGCATTTTGCAACCGCGTGAGAAACGGCTATTTGAATACTTATCTTTCATACCTTGTGATTTATGGGCCAAACATTAGTGGGTGAGCCTTGTAAGGTTATAAGTACTTACGGTAGGGCTAAGAAGGCTTCGCACATCTACTCAACGGCCGCAGTCTCGTTGACAATGGTTCGCGTTCGATCATTGAAGTTAAGCTACGTTGTAGGTGATCAGTATATGGATGGGTGAGCATACTCAGGTAATCTCGTGCTTTTGTTTGTGATGTACCAAAAACATGTCCAAAAGGGAATGTACAGGTAAAGTACGAAAAAGTGATCGCTATTCAAACTTTTTTACTATCCCGAAAAGATTGAAGGACGTGAAGCGTATGTATTCTCGTGCTTTTATAGCTTTCCCCTTGTTTTTTTTTGTAATATAGGTTATATAATAATAATATATAATAATAAATGTGCCCCTTGTACCCTACAGTTAAATACAAGGATGAAAAGGAGCTAGTTAGCGCTAATTTACGTAACACGTACCGTTTAACATGTAGCTTATAAGGCCATATACCAAAGATTGCACAGAACCTAATAGGAAACCTAAGTAAAAACTAGTACCATTACATAAGTTAGACTTGACAAGAAATAAGTTAAGCCTACATTACCGAGTACAGTATTAAGTTGATACTAAGTGAAAGTTAAGTACGGAAGTAGGATATTAATGGAACTAGTATTTGATCAGGGACCCATCTATTTGTTTCCTAGTCAATACCGCAGTGGATTGCTTTTGTGGTTTTGCCTATTATTATTGTGGTAAAAATATAGTAGAAACCCATAAGCTACTATAGTTCCTCTTACTACAAGTATAGGCTTGTGATTGTTAGTATGCCTCTTTAATATTGGTAGATTTTAGTGATGGGTTAAACTATATGAATATTTTTAAATGGTTTACACATGTTAAACTCGTTTTACACCAAATTTTTTTCAATACCGATAAAAACAACAATTGCTTATATAATACACCTCGGTCACAGATAATATAATACTATCCTCGGTAGAGGTATTTCTAATATCACTCTTTACAGTATATCGCCTATCGATACATCATACGTTTTACTAACATAAATCTTTCATGATATAATCAGGTAGTAAAACTTAAGAACAGTGATTTCACCAAATCTTCGTACAAAACCAATTTACTCAATATCTGTGAACGGTATCGCCTGACCACCTGTCACGTTGGCTACTTTACGAGTATGGATATCTGGTGAAAGGGCTTTGAGTGACCAAGGACCTTCTCAGTGAGGAGCCGGTGGGTACAGGCCGCTTACTACTTGAATTGAGAGTATCTAAGCCATACATATAAGCAAAAAATGATCAAGCATAATTATGTTTTTAATTGTAATTTGCTTTGGGCAAACAACTTGGAAGCCGGAATATTTTGACTTTCAATTAATGTAATATACTTGGACATTTGAGTTTAAGTTAGTTGTCCTTGAAGCTTTAACCAATATAATGTATAACTTATTTAGAAAAAAGAATAGAAGACCCCGTCCATGATCTTCAATATACAAACAAAACGTGATGAGAGAAATAATAACACTCATGTACCATTACGCGCACATCATTAAATAAAGATAAATCTTTCACATGTTATTATGTAACGGCTAGTCATTTCGCAAAATGACACATTCTCTGCTACGTTCGCGGCATGCGGGTGAAACAATAAGAATGTCGTTGCGAAAGTGGCGAATAAGGAACCTGCTAATTTGCCTGTCATCATGCTATCAATCACTAGCTGTGCTTATGTCCTAAAAAACTTCAAAGACTAGCAAAATACACGAATTAGATATTGATTCTCATGTACGAGTAGATATACTCGTACAGACTAACCTACTTCAATCCCTTTCGGGTTAAACAAAATCTTACAGGGTACAGGGTTCAAATCCCGTTTGAGCATGTACCAATGAAAATTAAGGTTAATGAATTTCTATGTACATTTTCGTAATAAAAATACATTTTCGAAATGGATCAATATTATGGTAAGGTAAAACATCATGAGAAAACCTACCTGTTCCCCGAACAGGTAATAGTCATATTGAATACTAACTATCTGGTCAACACGTGGGTTCGAGGTGGCCATAGAACTACTACCTTCACAATTGCGAAGATGGAAACCTGAACCTCTAACTACCCCGCAAGGGTTAATGGTCGTAAACTTGTCTTTGCTTGTCTAATATTAAATCGTACATCAACACATACTTCAATTTTTCACCGAAAATACTGAATTGTACACCAAAAATACAGTGCCAACGCAATCCTAAACTTTTCTATACGTTTAGTTACATATCAGCACAGATAATATAATACTACAGTAATATCAGTATTGTAAAAAAATCTAAATTCAGTAAAAAACCAGAACCAAAACTGAATAGTTTACCAAACCCTGTTCATAGATGTCACTACTTACCTTCTTCTTCCAGGAAAAACCTAAGTCTTCAGCCAGTGGATAAGGAAGATGACGTCCACCTGTTCACGTATACGGACGTGAACCGGACTCACGTGGCCGTGGTGCTGGCCCAGAGCTTGGATGAGCTGGTGGACAGTGACAACCCACAGAACGTCCTCAAGTTCCGACTCGGCTGCGATTTCGATACTGGGGATGATTTGGTAAGATTAATTTAGTTTGTAGAACATACATAACTGAGAGGTAAACGTTTATATTTGTTGGATAAATATTACACAAGTGTAATTTTTATTTTGTAACTTAATTAAGTAACAAATACAAAGTAATTATACTTTAAATATTTGTATAATTATTTTAAAAATTGATCAAATAAAATATTTTATACACCCCAAAAAAATATACTTTAGCGACATCTATGTCATTTTAAAAGAACATTATAGTGACAATTATTCTTTACTGAATAAATATGTTGGTTTACTGTGCATTTCATAGATGGCACTATTCTACTAAACAACAAAAAAAATATGATTTCAGATATCTGCCTATCTTTCTGTCACTGTGTACGTGGAAGACATCAACGACCACTCGCCACGATTCATCGGAGCCCCCTATCACGTGTCTGTAGATGAACTTACGCCAGTCGGTGAGTATACTTATCAGTGATCTCTGCCTACCCCTCTGTATAGGCGCCTTTGTTCTGTATGTATTAAAAAATTAAAAGATTATTCTTTGGGCAACGGATATTCTCTAGTAAATGTCAGTCAACATTGTTGCTTCGTTTGTCTGTGAAATCCAAACGGTATAAACATCTGCATAACGTAAAACACACAATATATCAAAACATTTTATTAGTAAGTGTTTTGTTAAAATATCATTCTTGTCTAATATAAGTCGCCATCTACTAAAATAAGTTCTTATCCAGTTCTAATCTGGGACGTAAAACGATGCTAACTAGTTGCCATTCCCTCATGTCGTAGCAGGCGACTAAGGGACTAGGGATAAAGAGAATCTATTGGGCGATGGGCTAGCAAACTGTCACTAATGTTCCATTACGACAACGTATCTCCAATACCTAAGAAATTTTATATCTCTCCGGTGCTATCACCCCCGAAAGGGATAAAAGGACATGAATGTTTATATATCTACCAAAACATGCAAGACGAATTAATGCTAGTTAACTTTCTGTTTAATAACTCCTATTGTATCAATAATACGGTGAAATACTACAATGAGGGAAAACATCGTGAGGAAATCAAACATCATTTCCTCTAACAGGTAATAGTTAGTGCTTGTTAATGGCGACATGGCTTACCACCTGTCACATTGAGTACCGACTATCTGGTCAACACGTGTGTTCGAGGTGACAATTGACAACTGAACCTTTGACTACCCGGCAAGGATCATGAAAACGTTATTGTTTCTTTTGTTTTTGTATCATTAACATTGACTCTCTCATTCACAGGTTTGACCATTTTCAAATCGATCCAGGCATTCGACCGCGACAAGCCGAACACGCCCAACTCCGATATCCAGTACAGCATCAGCGCCGGCGACCCCCAAGGCCACTTCGCCCTGGAGAGCTCTCATAAGCCCTCGCTCGTGCTGCGGAAGCCCCTTGACTTCGACGAGGGAGACAGAGAGTTTGAGCTCATTGTTACTGCTTCTGTGAGTATTAGTACTTACGTGACAAGCCCATAATAGTCTATTTTATAAATAAACTAGCGACCTGCTCCGGCTTCGCACAGGTTTAAAATATATAGCCTATTTCACTATTTAATGGATGTTATTATACATATAAACCTTCCTCTTGAATCACTCTATCTATTAAAAAAATCCGCATTAAAATCCGTTGCGTAGTTTCAAAGATTTAAGCATACAAAGGGATATAGGGACAGAGAAAGCGACTTTGTTTTATACTATGTAGTGATATTTCTTGTACTACATGTTCGTAGTTTCTGTGCTATTTTGGGGCGTATGAAGAATGCTAACTAGCTGCCGTTCGTCCCGGCATCTCTTAGGAGGTGACTAAATGACTGGGGTTTAATAGGATCTACTGGACAATAGGCTAGCAACCTGTCATCAATGTTCTATATGACATTATAAGCCTAATAGTTATTCTAAAAAGTAAACTAGGAGATATTATCATGTGTCAAATGTTCTGTCCTCTCTGTATAATATACATAATAAATAACATTTTAATTTACATTAATTATAGGACAACATTACACCAATCGAACTAGTCCCTTGCTAAGTACATTAGGACTTGTGTTAAGGGTACTAGTCACCGTATATTTAAAAAATATATTTTGATACATAGATAATTACATAAATAGCATATATAAGCAACTACCGGACTGGAAAGGAGTAGAAAAGCGTAGTTCTTAGATCTACCTCCACCGGGAATCGAACCCGGGGGCCTCCCTAATAGCGTTCAGAGGATTCACCAATCGCGCCACGGAGGTCGTCACAATGTATATACATATATAATATGTGTTATAATATGTATATGTGTCTTAATATATACATAAACATACGCTTCATGACTTGTGTATACACACTCCCTTTTTTTATTATGGCGGGGTAGTTAGAGGCTTGAATGCCCATCTCCGAAGGCATGTTAGGTATGGGTCATTCAAAGCCTGCGAATAACTAGATAGACAGCACCCAACGTGATAGGTAGTGAACCGTATCGCCGTATATAGGCACTGACTATTACCTATCCTGAGGGATAGGCACGTTTCCTCACGATGTTTTCCCTCACCGTTAGCGATTGTAAATTATGTACGTAAATGAAAAACACATTTTAAATTTCATTCATTGGTATGACGTGTGTTTATATATCTATCTATACTTCCAGGACCGAGGCACTCCCACCCGCAGTTCGAACAGTACAGTGTTCATCACGGTGCAAGACAACGACGACCTGCCGCCCAAGTTCACCCAAGACCTCTATCGAGCGCAAATGCCAGAGTTCTATCCCATACTGGTAACGTACCATCTCGTTTACTAACTAGCGGCCCTCTCCGGCTTCGCACGGGTATAAAATATATAGCCTACTCCACTATTTAATGGATGTTATTATACATATAAAAATTCCTCTTAAAATATTCTATCTATTAAAAAAAACCGCATCAAAATCCGTTGCGTAGTTTCAAAGATTTAAGCATACAAAGGGACACAGGGACAGAGAAAGCGACTTTGTTTTATACTATGTAGTGATGTGTTTAGTGTGAAGCACTGAATGACATACTTAAGAACGTCGAGCGATAGTGAGGAAGTGGAGACTTAAATAAATTATCTCCAATCGAATACGAACTAGTTGTCGTTCTACCGGCTTGTCGTAGGAGGCGACTAAGGGACTAGACGAAAATTGGATCTATTGGGTGATGGGTCAGCTACATGTCACTAATATTCCGCTATGACAGCCCAACCCACATACTCGCGCTAATAAGTGACTAAAGAGATGTTATCAAGTCTAGATGGTTCTGTCTATCCCGAAGGGGTTAAAAGGACGTAAATGTATTAAGAGGGTAAATTAAATAATTACTGACATGAAGGAAGACAGTGAACTATTGAATATTTCATGTACGTCTCAACCTGCACAAGACTGATAATTTAAAAGAAAAGAAAGAAAAACATTTATTCACTGCTATACATACACATTTTAACATAACACTATTTAAACTCTTTGATACAACAACAATACTCGTACATATAAGGAGTAGGCACTTGATGCAGTGAAAAGGTGCTGTCTCAGTATTTGATGCAGCTAAGCAGCATCACTGATCCTCCGACAGCACCCAAACCTAAGTCTGTCACTAGCTGAATATCATAATATATACTATACATACATACACACATAAATACATACACACACACAGTAAATACATAGCGTGATAATGATAAAAAAACTGATAAACGTACTTAGATGTTTAATATTATATATTTTTATAATAATAATTTACACTTATACACTTGAATATTCCAGGGAAAGCGCATCCACAAGGAAATAGTGTTCGAGTCCCCAATCCGTGCAGTGGACCAGGACACAAACGTTGGGGCTCCAGTGCGCTACGAGCTCATATCTGGCAACGAGAGGAGGCTGTTCTCTCTGAACCCTGTCAACGGATCTTTGTTCCTGGAAAAGGAGATCGATTTGGACGCGGAAACCTCCTTGCCAGGTATACTAATATTTTAAGTAAAGCCTGCTAAATGAATGAAATGGTTTTTGTTCAACAAAAGGGTCATACATAAAAAACGCTTATTGAAAGTTAAAAAAAAAAATCTAACTAAACAATTGGCATTTGGTAAAGAAAAATGCTGCAGAGAAGAAATGTCAAGAAACTCTGCAGACATTATTGAATACAAATTCAGTTTAATAATCCATCAGAATGTGACTGCAATATAAAATGTTATGTAGGTTAAATGAAATTTAGGTAAAACAGTGATATTGTATTTTAAGTCCATACGCCAAAATAGGTAAGAAATCCCAAGACTAGTATAGAATTCTTATATCTGTGTTCTAGATATATACTACATTATAACATTCTGTTGTAGTTCTTTAAATAACGTTCACGTAAATTCATGTTAATTTCATAGGAATCAAAACTAATTATTCACGTATATACTAAAATAAATAAGACTTGAAATAGGGTCACGTTACAAGTACCTATAACCACCGAGTGTGTATGTATGTATGTCAATGAAGCGAAAATAGGACAGGGCCAGATGAGAATTCGTGATCTGTCTACCCCTCTACAGGGAATTAGGCGTGATGTGTATGTCGTCACCTAATCGCCTATGTCGTAGTGTGTCTAATCTCCTCGTATTTGCAGAGAACACCTACGTGCTGCAGATCCAAGCATCTCAGGTGGATAATCCGCTTAAGATGGCTCAAGCGCGCCTCGAGATTCAAATCCTGGACTTGAACGACAACCTGCCCGAGTTCGAGGTTGACTTCTACAACATAAGCATTGTGGAGAACTTGCCTAATGGTACGTATGTTGAAAATTATACGTATATGTTTTTCATTTACGTACATAATTTTCAGTCGCTAACGGTGAGGGAAAGCATCGTAAGGAAACCTGCCTATCCCTCAGGATAGGTAATAGTCAGTGCCTATATACGGCGATACGGTTCACTACCTATCACGTTGGGTGCTGTCTATCTAGTGATACGCGGGCTTCGAATGACCCATACCTAACAAGACTTCGAAATTTCGGAGTTGGGCACCCAAGCCTCTGACTACCCCGCCATAATAAAAAGGGAGTGTGTATACACAAGTCGTGAAGCGTATGTATGTATGTACTTTATTTCGAGATATATATTAAGAGATATATATTAAGAAGTATCTCCTAACTCACTTTGTAGCATAAATTTTGGGGTTACGATGTCACAATGGAACATTGGTGACAAGTTGCTAGCCTATCGCCCAATAGATTCTATTAACCCTAGTCCGTTAGTCGCCTCTTACGACATGCAAAAAAGAACGACAGCTAGTTATCATTCTTTCGACGTCCCAGACTAGCACAGGACATTATTTGAAAGTGATCACGAACTAGTATCCATACACAGCAACGTAACCTATCAGTAATATAATATTTGAAGTTAAGCAGTTTTAGGGAAATTAATTCGTGAATATTTTTTATTAAATATTTTTTCTATTGTTTGTTTTTGTCTTGTTCTATTGCATCAATTAATAAATAAAATACGATCTGACTTGTAAGTAGGTTTGTAGAATCGTTTGGTGACTTCCACTAAGTATTATACAATCTAGTTATTCAACTTTTGAATTCAGACAGGTATCACAGTCTTGATATTATGTAGGTTGGTTACTGTGCTTAACAAATTCATCAGACATTTCAATACTGCATAAGCGGAATAAAAAGCCTTGTGTTCATCGTACGTTCATATGATTACATTTATCAGAAGAGTATTTTCACTTAAGCCAATAACCTCTTTCGTTCCAGGTTTCAGCGTCCTCCAAGTGATGGCTGTAGACCGTGACCAAGGGGACAATGGAGAGTTCACCTACCAGCTCCACGACCCAGCCGGAGCCTTCGCAATAGACCACCGCACCGGATGGCTCACAGTCAAAAACCAAACGGTCCTCGACAGGGAAGTCCATTCTTCCCTCAAAATGAAGGTCTACGCCAAAGAGAAGAACCCTAGCATCGTCGGCATTCACCTTGACAAGCAGAGACTTGCAAAATGGCGACGCACCCCCACCACTCCTAGAACGACTTATAGGGATAAGACAGTCTACGTTTTCCCAGATAAACTGGGTCCTAAGAACGAGAACATAGAATACTTTGACGATTTGAACCAGTTGATGTCTTTTGTAACCGTCGAAGTGACGTTATTAGATGCTAATGATAACAATCCAGTGTTTGTTCCGAGTAATTTGTATGAGTTTACAGTTAAGTCAAATGCGAATGTAGGATCTTTTGTGGGTAAGGTGAGGGCTATAGATCCAGATTTGGGAAGGAATGGCATAGTGTTTTATGACCTACAAAGGACTAGTAACTTGACGATTACATCGCCTTTTCAAGTGGATGCTAAGACAGGCATTATAACGTTAGCTGAATCACCAGTGGTTGAGGGAAGGCATGCCATTTTCATAGAAGCCTCAGATCAACCGGCCAATCCTAGTGAAAGGAGATATTCGCTGTCGGTTGTAACTATAGATGTTACTCGACCTACCAAAGGTAAGTCATTATTATCTTAACTTAAGAAAATCACTTCTGCTTGTATGTTACAAATATATTTCAAAATAGAATGAAGATATGAGAGCTAATTGTGGTAGAAAAGGTGTTTTTACTTTACATAAAGACTTCTAAGACAATAAATCGATAAAAGTGATAAAAGTCTCGCTACTAGACCTGGCTTTGCAGAACTCCATGCTTACCGTAGTTACCACCTAACGTTATGGTGTAATGATATTTGTTATTTTAGGTTTGAGACCAGAAAAACCGGACTTCATTGGTGCGCCGTATGAATTTTGGGTTGGCTCAAACGTAGGAATCGGAACCAGTGTTGGCCAAATCAAAGTCAATGATGCTATGGTGAAAAAAGAAGTGATCTACGACCTGTTACACGGATATGAAGAAGGAGGTAAATTTGCAGATAATGTTGATAAAAAATAGTTAAATTAGAAAACTAATAAAGAAGGACAAATCTTAAAACAGTATATTACCAACCTATAAGAATACTCGTAGTTTTTATGTTGTAAGATTTTATTAATTAAATCAATGTATTTCAGTACCTTTCGCTGTTGAAGAAAGATCGGGCGTCATAACCGTGATAGATGAATTCACGAAATTCAATCGTCCCTTCTACGAATTTGAGGCAGTGGCTATCCAGGAGAACATAAACCTCACCATCAGCACCAACGCCACCGTTCACGTTGTGGAAGTCAATGATGAGAGAGGTGTTTTGCTCAAGTAAGTCATTAAGCAATATAGACAAGTGACCTAGCTAGCTAGAATTTGAATGATTTTTAGTACCTAATACTCGTGGATACCAATAACTGCTTGTTGTGTTTCTTTCTATTCATATTTTTTCTTTACTTACTAAATTGTTAAATGATCTAGAATTACAATGTCAGACTAAATTAATACAATTTCGGATATAGGTATGCATCTATGGACATTAACTACAATGATTAATTATGCTAAACTAGAAACGTAACAAAAATTTTAAAATTGATTGAATTTTGTGATATTTCAGGGGAGCTCATTCGCCTTTAGAGTTCCACGTGAAAGAGAACGTCGCTGGCGCCACAGTGGGTCAGCTGTTTAACGTCAGTTCCTCTATCAACGCCTCGGGGAACCTCAACTTCATTATTGCTAACCAACAGGACGTGACTGATGATATCGGCATTGGTGAGTCCTTAACAAAGAATCTTAAGTATTGTTCTCTAAAATAACTCAAATGTATTTCTTTTTTGCTTACATGTAGTAACTAACTAAAAGACTAGCGACACTACATTGTGTTCCTTATAAGTGCAAAAATGAATCCAATTTATACTTGAACCAGATGAGATTGTTATATGCTTTTAACATATGGTGTTGAGTAACCCAATAGGAATTAAATAATTCATATTTATATTTCGTTTTGTCTATTGAAAAAATACATAAAAAAATTCGACACTAATAAACAGTGGTGTATTTAGTATTCCTATTTTTACTTTCAGGACAAGATGGAGCCATCTATACTAAGAGGCCTTTAGACAGAGAAAAACGAGATATATATCGCATGACCATCATAGCGGAATTCAACAAGGGCTTACTATCCGGAGCTGGTATTTATCAAGTAACCATATACGTTGATGATGAAAATGATAACCCACCGGCTTTTGATATGCCCTTATATGAAGGTTCTATTATTGAAAATTCAAGCGCTGGAACACAAGTTAAAATGCTGAACAAAATAAAAGCAACTGATTCAGATTTGGGACCAAACGGGTCGTTTACCTTCACTGTATTTGGCAGCGGACATGAATTGTTCACTGTTGACGAGAAGGGTATAGTAACGTTTATTGGTAAGAAACTAGATAGAGAAGAAGCAGATATATACTACTTGAAAATCGTAGCTAGAGACAGAGGTGGATTGAACTCAGAAGCGAAACTGACTATTAGGGTCGAAGATGAAAATGACAACGCCCCAAAATACACACAAATAATTCTTCCTCTTGAAGAAACTGTTGATTTACTAGAGAATAACGAAAGGTCTTATGTGAAAATATACAGAGAGAAAAAGAACGAACGCACAGGGGTACTAACGAAAGCAGAAGTGAAGCCTAGAAATAGGTTTGCGTTGATCCTGGATAACCATGGACCTTTGTTCTCTGTACCCGAAAATATTGCAGTTGGATCTACTATATTGAAACTCGATGCCAAAGATAATGACATAGGATCGAATGGTCAAATAAAGTATGAATTTATCGCTGAAGTATTCATGCCCCCCTACAAAATGTCTCAAAGTGCTATGAACGTGAAGAGGTATTTCGTTATTAACGAACGCCATGGTCTTGTGATTGTCGCAAGATCATTGCCACCAGAATCTGAGTTTAGACTTAACGTCTCCGCTATTGATGGAGGTGGCTTAACTGATACAATCACCATAAGATTCTTCGTTAAAGATATAAACGACCACTATCCGATGTTTAAGAAATCTTGGTACACGTTCAACGTAGAAGAATCGTTCTATTCGAGAAGGATTTTAGGCAAAATAGATGCTACAGACAAAGATTTCGGACCAAATGCTAATATTACATATCACATCGAGCCATCATCTCATGAGCTACCTTTTGAAATATCACCAACTACAGGCGTATTCAGCATTAACGGTGAACTGGACAGGGAAAAGGAAGAAAAATATATTCTCACCGTAGTGGCCAATGACAATGGTATAGAAAAGAAACTTTCATCCTCAGTTAGTGTCGAAGTGTTAGTTTTGGATGTAAATGACAATGCACCAACATTCTACAACTTTGACGAACAGTTGCCATTAAAGAACTTTGAAACAGTTGAGCAGTATAATCGCAAATTCGAACCAATATCAATGATACCTATTTACAAAGCCACCATTGAAGAGAATTGTCCTTTGGGTACCAGGATTGCTAGAGTCTTTGCCAATGACTCAGATTTTGTTGGAAACGGCAATGGTCTTATACTGTATGCTATACCTCAAAGAAAAGCAAACTTAAATTTGTTTTCAATAGACTCTAAAGAGGGTATTATCACCACCATTGGAAAGTTAGACTATGAGACCCAATCGACGCACAACATAACAGTAATCGCATCTGATTTAGGATCGCCAAGTTTAAGCTCTACCGCTGTAGTCATGTTGACTGTGACCGACGTTTCTGATGACGATGAAGTATCGGACAAGCCTGTATTCATATCAAGGTATTACGAACTAGAGATCGAAGAAAATGTCCCGACACCAATAGAGCTTGTAACATTTAACCTAACTGAGTATTACGAGAACTTTAAGATGAAGTATAGCATACAAAACTATGACGATCCAGTAATCAAGAAGATGTTTATAATAGACTCGCGCAATAGTACTCTTTATCTCATCAAAAGTCCGGATAGGGAAGTAAAGGATGTGTACGAAGTAGTAGTCAGGGCAGAAAGGCAGAAGATCAGCAGGGAGCTACCTCATATGATTTATCCCGTACCTGAAGAAATGTTGGAGGGGATGACGAAGTATGATGTCAAAGTTATAGTGAGGATTAAAGATGTCAATGACAACGCTCCCAAGTTCACGTCAGGTGGCAGACCTATGGTGACTGCGATACCAACTACAGCTGCCTTTGGATATCAAGTCATACAGCTGCATGTAAGTTGTTTTAATATTTATTGTATTGTTGTAGTTTATTATTCTATTGTTTAATTTAAATATTGCATAGATGTAGTATAGCTAACTTTCACTTGACTTTGACTGTCCTCATTACTTAATTACTTTGGTCTCTATCATACTGACTAAAGCAATCTATTATCACAAGTTAATAGTAATTTTTTAAGTCACTAGTGCTTCTAGAAGAGAAACTTAAAAAACCGTTCTTCACCATACCTTAGGTTTTATGTATAAACCATATTATTGTCAAACTATCACTACATAGTATAAAACAAAGTCGCTTTCTCTGTCCCTATGTCCCTTTGTATGCTTAAATATTTAAAACTACGCAACGGATTTTGATGCGGTTTTTTTAATAGATAGAGTCATTCAAGAGGAAGGTTTATATGTATAATAACATCCATTAAATAGTGGAGTAGGCACTAGTAGTTACTATATATAACCTAAACCAATACTACACCTACAAAACCCTCTAAAAAGAATAATTTTGATTTCCAGGCAACAGATGCCGACCTGGGTATCAACGCAGACATCCGCTACCAGATCCTGAACGACCAGTCGCAGAGGTTCGCGATAGACGCCATCACGGGGCAGGTGAGGGCCGTGGCTTCCTTCGCGAGGGACGCTGGGAAGGTCTATGGCTTCGATGTCAAGGCCACCGATAAAAGAGGAGCAGATGACGGGAAGTCCGCCATTGCTAATGTGTTTGTAAGTATAGTGATTCAAACTCAAATGTTATTGAAAAAAAAGTATAATTAGTACACTCATTGAAAGTGAAATTTTTCTGACACTGGTTGTCTCTTAATATTAAAATTCTATCGTTACATAAACAATAATTGTTGTGGTGAAAAGATACGTCAGCAAACATGTTAATAGCTAAGATATCTTTTAGGCTTTTGACTTTTTGCATGTCCATCTAAATTGAAGATGAAGCACACTATTTGTTTAATCAGACTATTTATACCAGAAAGACAACACTTGAGTTTTGATATGGCCTGCTCTTATCTGTTTTTGCTTATTTGATGTTTATGCACTGCACTAGCAAATTTCAAGATTGTCATAATTTTCACTCTGACTTTTAGCAACCTTGATGATCCTGTTATAAAAACAAAACAAACGCGTTCATGACCATTAACTCTTGCGGGGTAATCAGAGATTCCGGTTTCCATCTCCGCAATTGCTAAGGTAGTAATTCTATGACTACCTCAAGCCCACGTGTTGACCAGATAGTCATTACTCAATGTGACAGGTGGTAAGCCATGTCGCCATTTACAAGCACTGACTTACCTGTTCGGGAAATGGTATGTACGAGTATATAAGACATTATATATCTTTACTATATTATTATATATCTTTATTTGACATTTGGGGGAGGCCTATGTCCAACAGTGGATTACTTCAGGCTGATGATGGTGATATCTTTACTTGTATTCCAGGTGTACGTGTTAGATGACAGCAACCAGCTGGTGTTAGTGGTGGGAGCAAAGCCTATGGAGGTTGAAAAAGAAATGGACAACATAACCAAGTCCCTCGCCGACATCACAGGCTACGATGTGAGGGTGAGGAAACTGGAGACCAACGCTAAGACTATGATGGATGGATACGCGTAAGTAGTGTTAACGGCATGAAAATCTAGTATTACTGAATCTAATAACTGTAGTCTTCTTTCTTTTAATTGAACCATCATAGTAGCCGATTTGTACAGGTTTTTCAGAATTTGAATGTACCGGTAATCTATGTGACAACGATAAAATGACTCTGTTACTGCCCAGTGTTCGATTGAGTCAAATGCCTTTTCATAGTCTATGAAAGCTAGATATAGAGGACTGTTGTATTCTTCCGACTTTTGAATGACCTGCCGAAGTGTAAATATAATATGGTCATTTGTTCCATAGCCTTTAGTATTACCACAGATAATATAATACTACAGGTATTACTAAATCTGGTGTGTCCCTACATTTGCCTATCTATAATGTTGAACATTAAATGCTCATGTTTTAATAATATAATATAGTCGCTAACGGTAAGGGAAAACATCGTGAGGAAACCTACCTATCCGTCGGGATAGGTAATAGGCAGTGCCTGTATACGGCGATATGGTTCATTGCTTATCACGTTGGATGATGTCTATTTAGTGAAACGCGGGATTAGGGTGGCCATTTTGAACATGCCACAATAAAAAAGGGAGTGTGCATACGCAAGTCGTGAAGCGTATGTTTAATAATATACTGCCGTTCTCACGTAACAGCAGTGTTAATGCAAGGATTTAACTTTGTCTACCTGGCGTAGATGTAATTTGTTTTGTATGAAACGATTTAGAGCATTTTTTTTACAGAACGGACATGTATATTTACGCTGTGGACCCCATGTCTAATGCCATTATCGACATGGAAGTACTGCAGAAGTAAGTATTTAGATCTCTACATTTAGAGTACACTTCAGGTAAGTACTAAGCAGTAATCTCTTAAAATGACATATACAAGTACAAGTAAAAATGCGCCATCTACCACCAATACATACATATATTCACGCCTCCACATACTCAAAGGGATAGGCAGAGACTATCAATCGCCACTTGGAACGATCCTGACAAATCTCTCTCTCACTCACACCCATTAACCTTCTCATACACGCTCTTCTGTTCTTCACACTACGTACGCCAGCCTTGAGAAGAATGTCTCCAATTTGATCAATATTATACAAATATTATTTATGTTCAGAAACGTTTGTGATAAAACGATTTCTCTTATACATATTAGATGTAATATTAAAAAAACTAATATATTTTATCTCTAAGCTTCCATTCACCACAAAAAATAAGATATCATTTGTATGTACTCCTAAATGTAAACACAGAATTAAAAACTATTGTTCTCTTATCACTACATAGTATAAAACAAAGTCGCTTTCTTTGTCCCTATGTCCCTTTGTATGCTTAAATCTTTGAAACTACGCAACGGATTTTGATGTGTTTTTTTTAATAAATAGAGTGATTTAAGAGGAAGGTTTATATGTATAATACGATCCATTAAATAGTGGAATAGGCTATATATTTCATACTCGTGCGAAGCCGGAGCGGGTCCCTAGTACTCGCATATAACATCTCCCGTCCCACCCAGATCCCTGCTGAAACGCGAGACAGATCTTCGCCAGGAGCTGTCGCACTTCAAGATCCTGGAAGTGGGAGACACCACCATGGCCCAAGCCAGGAGTGGCAGACTCCTCACCACCATGGAGATCAGCGTGGTGGCGCTGGGGTGCATCGTGTTCGTCGGCGCCTGCACTGCCGCCATCTGTATTCTGTGCGTCAGGAAGAGTCGAAGGTACAACTCTTAGTTATTACGTAGAAAGACTATAACGTTTATATTTTCATCTTAAAGTAATATACGTTTCGCCACTTTATGAAGTACAAAGTGGTTGTAAATTAAAATAAAATTCGTTAAAGAAAATGTCTCCAGCGTTAAAAAACTAAGCAAATGTGTACTTAATCTTAAATCTTGGTATTATTAAATTAGTATATTTGTCAAACAATCAGATTTCAAACTTGCAGGATTGATATTCATAGATCAGCAATCCAAGAGTTTTTTCATCCTTACCCAAAGAAGATATTCAAACTGTGTTATTGTAAATATGTTAAAGAAATGTGTAATTTATATTTTCCTATACCAGGAAACCAGCCAAGCCGTACACCAAACATCGCCTCACGACATTCTCAACCGAGCACCTTGCGAAGTATGGCGGGCTCTTCCCATCCGGCGCAAACCAGTGCCAGGAGCTAAATCAATCCTACAGCGAGGTAGACTCATACATGGACGTGATGAATAACATGAACAAAAAAGTGTGCTCACACGGGAATAATGTGGAAGACTTTGGGAAAGCTCATCAAAAGTGCATTAAGACCATCGGGAATGAAATGATGAGTGAAGGCTACAAGAAGCATGAGAATATGTGTATTAAGTACAACCAACGGCCGTTGCATATGAAAAGGTAAACTATTATTTAATTATTGTGAGACTAAAGTACCTAGCTGTTACCTAAGTGTTATGTTTATGTGTTATATTTACTATAATTTATTAACTTAACATAAATTAAAGTGTTATGAAATGTTTTAACGTTCTATGGTTCTAATATATTCTTCGGGATTATGGAAGTGAAGAAATGATCAATTATATTATTTATCTATATAATGCTGTTTAATCTATAAATAAAATTTATGCTTTCTAATAAAACTAACCTTAACCTACCACCAATCCGTTTCACATTAACATTCTTAAAACCAAAACCTAATAAACTACCACTACCACAAATTCCACTTACACCATCTAATTCCACCCACCGAATTCCACTAACACTAACCTTGACGAAGCAATATACACGAAATTCCACCCCATACACACAGGAAAGGGCAAGACACCTCGATAACGTCCGTGAATTCCAGTGGGCAGGACTCTGGCATCGCGGAGGCCGGCAGATGCCCATGCGGACAGTCCATGCTTCATACCTCGGAAGAGAGCAGTGGGTAAGTTGACACTCGGCTTTGGTATACCACGTTCAGTGTTAGGGCTCTATGATTATGTTTCTGTATAATTTGGTTTTGTAACTGGGTTAAAAATCCTGAAAGCCGGAGTTTCTTGTTGGTTCTTCTCCGAGCCATGGCTTCCGAACCTACGGCAAATGTTTGGACTTTCAATGAATGTACTGTATGTACTTATGTTGAATAAAAACATTTGATTTTGACTTTATGCATTGCATTGGTGTAGTTTCACTGCATCAAGTACTACAAAATACGAGAAGTGATTATGTAATAATTAAATTGAAAATAGTGTGATAAGGGAAGGTTGCGGTTTGAAAGAAGATGTAGTGACTAAGATTAAAAAGGGCATGCTTAGATGGTTTGGACATGTTATGCGGCTGAATGATAAAATGACAAAAAAAAGTGGGTGAAATGGAAGGGCGGTTACGTATAATACATATGACAGTTAGATAGACACCATGTTTAAAAAGGGTGGCGTTAGGATTACCTATAACCGCCGAGTGTGTATGAGAAGATGTATGAGTGTCAATGAAGCGAAAGTAGTTTTTCATGATCGGGAAAGATGGTGACCCATGATCTCGGCCTACCCCTCTACAGGGAATCAGGCTTGATGTGTATGTATGTAATAATTAAGCTACTGTTACAGATGCAGCTACGAAGACTCACTAAAATCAAACAACAACAACCAAATACACGAACGGAAGAAGCCTTATCACCACCATGCAGTGCCTAACAACGTAGACAACAATGAGCAAAGGTTCCACCGAAGGGCCTCCTTCAGTCACCAGCCCTTTGACCATAGGCGCATCAACTACGCCCGACAGTCCTTCTCAGAGAACATAAACAAACACTACCCTCCCTTCGAAAGAATAGGGTCGGGGGGCCGCATGATGAGGCAGATATCGACTCCGAATGTATCGATAATTTCGCCCCAACCCTTTTTCGTTAACAAGAAGAACCATAGAAGGAAGGAAGCGTTAAATGAGCCCATGATTGACTATGACCAGAGCGACGCAGAGGATGTCTTCGATATGAGGATGCATAGGTATGTACGAGTACATTTTTGATCATATAAGACATTCTCAACCAGTAACATTATGTATTGTCAGTAATCAGTGATTAAATGGCTATATCTTAAACAAACGCCAATCTAATATGACAAGTGATACATTAGGTTGCTATTTAGCTGTACTGACTATTTATCTATTCCAAAGGATAGTTATATTTTGTTCACTGTAATCCTGAATTGAAATCTCGCTAATAGGTAATAATTATATAGATAAGGATGACATTAGAAGTACTTATATGTTTTGAGAATATATGGAGTGGTCTACGAAATTAAATTGGTTCGTTCTTTTTCTTTATGATCAGGATAAATGGGAAATCATTATCTAAAGTCATAATTTTGTCTTAGTTAAGTCTTACAAGTTAGTTAATTATAATAGGTAATTAAAAATCGATAGTCTCTAGCTACCGTCCGGTGTGATATAAAAACATATTTATTTAGTTAAAAAGGCCCAAATACTTTGACATTTAAGATAGCTTATATTTTTGCCATCAATCCTTTAAAGAGTTATCCGCGCAAAAGGTTTCAAAGAACTTTCAGGGTATACACAGGTTTACACAAAAAGTATAAATATCTATATCGTATAGCAAAATATTTGTTACTTTACTAACATAATTCTTAATTCGCTCATTTTCATTTAAGAAGACCCAGTGGAAAGAAGCGCAACAAATTGGTGGACCTAGCAGGGCAGCAAGCAGTCTTAGTGTCTCCAGCTACCATGGAGATGATGCGGCGCCAAGGCAACGACAGGATCATGTTCGCTAGGCCTATGTGATATGTGACTATCATTCCATTTGTCCAACCCTGGTGTGAATATGAACTTATGAATAGACACTAACAGTCGCGTCTTAAATAGCCACTACCTAAGAGCGTTTGGTTTTTCAGATATCAAATTTAATGAAGCATAGTCCTTTTTCAATCAGGTAGAGACCTAACTATGTTTATTTAATGAATGGCTAAACACCAATTTATATAAAAGTGTCATTTTTAAAAGTCTTTCTTAGCTAATATTATTATCACATATGACTATGGCAAAAGAAAATTATTATCAATTCTGAAACGCAGTTTTATACTAATTATTCGGATACTTAATATTTAACTCTTTAGCACCAGAGTTAGTCTTAAGTTAGTTTTAATAACAAATATTATAGCCGGGAAATGAACCCGGATCTCTCGATATCAAACCAGTGAGTGTAACCAACAGACTAATGTTTTGTGATTCTTTTTATACCATTATTCAGCTTAGAGTGCAATTTTATACACCGACTTAGGTTTTATACGAAGGAGGCTAAATATCGAAATAGCTTTACTTATCTTTAAGGGAAAATGTACCTATATTGTAACTTTAAGTCTATATTTCCATACTTTTAGAATTACCTTCTTAAACACTTAATTGTGCCATTCAAAACAGTTTGAAAGGTTTTTAAGCTAATTTTTATCACTTTTCCACTGACATACTCTCTATATTGTTATTTTGTAAATAATGTTAATAAAGAATTTAAGATTACTTTTTGAGTATTGTTTGTAAATACATATTTAATGTTTTTGTAAAATAAATACATAATTTTTTACACGTGTTTTTATTTTTAATGTTTAAAATGAACTATTTAATGAACCGCAAGATCTATAAAGATACTGACACTGAGTTTATGATCTACTTTAAATTGAACTTATAAATACGTCTAAATAAGGAGACTCTTGATATTCAATTCTACGTATAGTTACCTAATACCCTGTATTGCCACAAACAGAGTCCCAAACACTTAGTTCCGTGACATTTCGACCCCTATCGGTTACCATCCACTTCGCTTGGAACAAGGGTAAAGTAGATCTGCCTTAAGCCAACCATTTATCAGGGAAACATAAACAAGGCTCTAGCGGACAGTTGACAAGGACAACGACCTTAGCTGTATGCTAAGTCAAGAATCCCGTGCTAGGCTACGATCGAAAAGAATGGTAACTAGCTGCCTTTCTTCCAGGCCTGTCGTAAGAGGTGACTAAGTGTCTGAGGGTAAATTGAATCTATAGGATGATGCGCTAGCAACCTGTTAGAAACGTTCCGTATAACATCTCAACTCTAATATTTATGCTAAAAAGTGACCTAAGAGATATTATCATGTCTTCAAGGATCCGTCCACCTCGAAAGGGATTAAATAGGTGATTGTATATTTTAGTCAAAAATGGTTCCCACGAAAGTAGAGGATATGGGCTTAAAGCTGTATAATTGAGAAATTTGGTGAAGAATGCGGAATTGCTCAATGTATATAACTCGCATCGCTTACACTACCTTAGTCATCATTGAGACATTTTATTAAATCCATAGATTTTCTCACTCATGTCTTTAATTTTTTGTTCCTATTTATTATACATAACATTTCTTTGTTCGGTTATAAGCAAAAATATAATTATATGATGGAAAGCTGGTAATATATTTTCATTTCATTAATAGAAAGAATCTATTTCCTCCTACAACACCAAGCTAAAGTCAACTAGCAAGCATTTATGTGTACATCCCAGATAGCTCTCTACTAACTAGCAACAGCTAAGTATCAGGATTTGAAACCTTCAGCAATCTAGGAAAGCAGATACAAAGCAATAACATTTTAAGAGATCGCTTAATCTACAAACGCTCGTGGCGAAACGGTGACGATGACCGCCGACCACTGACTCCGGCCATAAGAACGCTCCGCAACTGTTTGCAGGAAATTGTACAATCTACAGGGAGTGAATGGGAGTACTTTCGCTTCGAATTCATTTGGGGAGTCGTAAAGTTTGAACAATAAGTCGGGATTGGGGATTGGATGAGCGTTTCGGGGATTGATGAGGAGTTGTCATGAGATTGTTGGATAATTTAAAAGAAACGTCTTTTAAAAGCCTCTCTAAATTGGTAAGTAAGAAATATTCCGGTAAAAATAACTGAGGAAATAAAAAATCTTTTCAAAAACGACAATCAAGTGTATATGACAAGTTTGTTTTTATTGCTTATTCTCTTAACTATGTATCTATATTAATATAATAAAAAACAATCAAAGTATAATATAAAAGTTAATCAAACAATAGCGAGGTCAATGCCCGTAGTAATTCTTACTCAAACCTTAAACTGATCCAATCTGGGCTTTAGTAGGAGTATTCAAATGCACCATTGTTTATCGTCACGCAAAGTCATGTTGCATTAAATTATACAGATTCATGCACTAATACTTTTTGTAGACTTAACACGAAAAATGAAATGTACTGCTACGCGCATTTCAAGTGATACACAACCATTACAAGATGAACTTTCTCCCATGAGTTGTTTCAAGTACTGCACAGGTCATATTGAGTGGGAATCGGTTCGGTTACAAAAATGTTCTTGTTGCCATTTGGTGTAAACTCAAACCAGATGTCGCCACGCATTTTTTATGAGTTTGTAAACCTCGCACCAATTTCTAGGGTTCCTTAATACTGATTCATCGCAACTATTTCATCTTTCGCTAATAAACAAAGGCTCGAGTGACAATCTCAGGAAATGCGGGGTAAGTGACAAATAGCCACCCAATATGACAGGTAGTGTACTTACGACCTTTTATTTTCTATGGGGCAGACAAAATTTTATATATAAGTTAATACTTTTGTAATCATCTAAATTAATTATTAGTATTAGAATGCATTAATATGTAAATCTATTTACATAATTTCTTACTAGAATTGATTACCGGTTCCTCACTGACCTCATACAATATTACATTAGAAAGAATCATCTAATTAGCATTCTTTTCACATCCAAGACTAACCCAGTACATTTACCTCATAACATAATAAAATACTAAAGCCCTTAAGTGAAAAACCCTCATGAGAGTAAATAATTATAACTTCATACGTAACGTTTAACTAAGCCCCTCTAAAGCGAGGTAAATGTATTTAGAGCCCTTTCGGCTAAACTATTAAAGTGGACTGCTTAATTTGGTTCTGCGTCCCTTCAGAATTAATTAATACGCCGTATCCACGGTTAAGTAATATATTTGGACTGGGTTTGTACTCGTATTACTTACTCTATCAGCTATTACTATACATATAAACGTTATATTTAGTTCTAGGGCTAAGATCGATATTTTGTACATATTTTATCATTCAATTTTTCATTCATTTTTTTTCCAAGCGCCTGACAGATTAAATTTTTCTAGGTATTTTTGGCTTAGTACTAATATTCTTAAGCTTCATCCTAATCCTTAATAAACCTTAATCCCTAACAACAAGATAGATTTAACGGATCTCGCAATTTTTTTTAAAAGATTTTAGAAGATTATATTTTCCAACGCATGTGACAAAACATTAACGTATTCTACTGAACCCATTATAAATTCAGTACTAGTATTTCGCACTGTTTAAATCAATCTAGTGGGCAGGTCAAACGTAACACTTTTCTTACAAACTTACCAAATAATACAAGATTTTCACCCTGAGAGGTCATCTTACACTGGTTTGCTTCTTCCACATCGGGTGTTGAACAAGTAAAAGACTGCAAAATACCGCCTTTAAGTGACCCCACTGGTTTTATGAGCGATTTAATAAGATTTTTTAATAACATTAATGGACTTGGATAGCTTTATTGTTCCCTCTGAACTTGCAACTGAGTCACTCGATGTTTCGGCACTAAAATGGCGCCTATCAATACATGTGTATACTCACGTTCTTTTATCCTTTTCAGATAGGCAGAACCATGGAATCTAAATTCCTTCACGGCTTCATGAAACTTGTACTGGTTTTAAATTGAACAACAACAAACGCATTCACGACCATTAACCCTTGCGGGGTAGTCAGATGTTCAGGTGTCCATCTCCGCAATTGCGAAGGTAGTAATTCTATGGCCACCTCAAACCCACGAGTTGACCAGATAGTCAGTACTCAATGTGACAGGTGGTAAGCCTTGTCGCCATTTACAAGCACTGACTATTACCTGTTCGGGAAACAGGTAGGTTTCCTCACGATGTTTTCCCTCACCGTAGTATTCGACGCATTTCGTAAATGTATTTTTATTACGAAAATGTACATAGAAATTCATTAAACTTCATTTCCATTGGTACATGCTCAAGTGGGATTTGAACCCTGTACCCTCGATACAGAGTCAAACCCCAAACAACTGAGCTACGTCGAACTAAAATGAAATATTTGTGAAACTTAGAAGTCTTACTATGATAGAAAGAGGCCTTCTTAGATATTGTTAAAATTTTAGACGAATGTCAGATATAACAATCAAATGTTTAGATCGATTTGAAAAAAAATGCCAAGGATTCGAATAGGCAAGTCTCAAAAACATATAGGTACAGATCGAATTGCAGACATTCTTCTTAAAGCGGATGTACGCAACATATAGTACAAAACAGCATGCATGTGAAAAATATGTACGCTAGGTTCTGAAAATTTGTCATGTCAACATGTCAACTCGATAACCAATATAGTTTCACCTACCCTTGTGGGAAATAGACCCTTGATAATAATGTGTATAAGATAAGGTCTCTTGCCTAGTTTTAAATTATTTTTAGACGATGTATCAGGCGACCTTATACTAGTTACTAAGGTGAATCCAAGCGTGTATTGTTTACCACAGCGTAACATTTTCACACTTGGATTACTTATTAGTGCAAAGGTGGTGGAAAATTATTGTTACAGGTGTCAAGTACATAACATATTTTCTTATTTACGCCCCATTGGAATTGGCAGATACGAGTACTATCGATGAATTTTCACAATTGTTTACTATTGCATTAAATAATAACCTGCTTGCGCTTTGTTGCAAAATTGTTTGTTATATAATAATTGGTTTATGTTATGATTGTTTCGTTTATTTTGGATGAGGGAAACGAATAATCGTGTTTTGTGGCGTACCCTTGGGGTAGCCTACGTCTAGCAGTGAACTAGTATAGGCTGATTGATTGATATTTTATGATTTATACAATGTGAGATGGATTCATAAGTAAACTTAGTTCAGACTACTTCAACTCTTTACGAGCAATGAAATTCACACCTGACAGTCTATAAAGTCGTTCGCGTAAAATGTCAGCGAGTATTTCGTTGGCAGCGTTATTCGATTAAGGCGTTGCAATAAAAATGCACGAAATGCAAACGCTTAGCGCTCGTTGCGAGGCCTTCCGCTCTTAAAAGCCTTCGAAAACCTTTTTTGGAGACCTCTTGTCGTTACAATACCAACTTTAAAGCTTCGGAATAGAGTAAGAATCGTGGGAGCGCAACTTTGTGCATCCCGCACATGCGTCGTGCTCCGTAGCAGAGTTTCGTAGTAGCGAGTGGGCCTAGAGCTACGTAATAGCGCGAGGCGACCAGACGCTTCCCTTCCGCGCGTATCCGCTAAACTTACGAAACTTTCATACTTTTTTCTAAACAATTTTTTTAGGCGTGAATGTGGCTTTATTCGGTCGGACGTTTTAATGTGTAGGTTCGCAGTGAGTTCGTAAGCCATGGCGCCGGTGGAGAACTTGAGTGACGATTACAACAATGAGTTGTTCCCGGTGCTGCACCACGAGACGAGGCACCACGGGCGGCACAACCACAGCCACCACCACCGCCACAATTTAGTGGAGCTGCTGTCCAATTCCATCATGGACGCGGTGAACAGCAAGCACATTGCGGAGAACAGCGTGCTGCCGGACTTGGAGCCCCTGGCTTTGCACCTGGAGGGGCAGAACGGCTCCAACTCTTCGGAGATGTCCTTCTTCGACAAGGAGGAGATGATCTACCGGCACGGCAGCGCCATGACGGCCGTGTACTGCGTGGCCTACCTGCTGGTGTTCGTGCTGGGGCTGGTGGGGAACTGCTTCGTGATCGCCGTGGTGTACCGCTCGCCCAGGATGCGCACTGTGACCAACTTCTTCATCGTCAACCTGGCGGTGGCTGACATCCTGGTGGTGGTCTTCTGTCTGCCTGCCACGCTCATGTCCAACATCTTTGTCCGTGAGTACTTAGATTTTTTAATTTATGTCCTGAGAAGTTGAAATTAAAATGTTGAGAAAAGTTTAAATTTTAAAGCAAATTCATACGAATTAATAAGTATTGAATTTTAACAGTATTTTTAATTGAATTGCCTAGGACATTATCTTTTTAATTATATTGGTAGCTATAGTTATTGAAAGTAATAGAATTATTTGTTTAAATTATTTTGTTTCAAATTAACTTCTCAGGTTGAAATGGTATTTTTTACATAAATTGTATTTTTCACGTCATTTATGATAATTATACTTATTGTTCAAAATTCTAAATAATGGGTATCTATGTCATGGGCTTATTAGTTAATATGTAATAATAAGTTATCTTTAGCCTTCTGAAGACGTCACACATTTGACACATAACTCCAACCTTAAATTTCAATCAATCAGTTTTTGTATAATACGGTTGCATCTCACCAAAATATTGCTAAAGTGAGGCTTCGTAAAAATTAAGCAATTGGTAGGCCTAAGGTTATGAAAACCTCAGTTAATAAAGTATATTGAGTATAGATATTTGTAACAAAGCAAATATTACTTATATTTTGGATACGAAAAAAATGGTTTTGGCACAGTTGGTAACACAAAGTTTTCAGAACGCTGAGAAAAAAAAAATCTCTCGATCGTATGGCATGAATTAAAAAAGTTTTTATACTATAAGCATATCTATTTTGTATTATAATGCGTAATATTTATAACATTAAAATAACGACACCAAATCGTTGGTATAGTTTGAGGATTCTATATATAATTAACTAACTTCAACACTCTTTGATGTTGAAATTGACTGTTTCACCAAAAATACGCAAAGATGAGGATAGAGCCTCGCAGTATTACAAATCAGAATGTCACATATTAAATGTTATGTTAGTTATCATTCCTGTAGTCACCCAAGAATCTTAACCTCTTGATTCTGCGAAACGCCACCAGCCAAAACACATCCATATTCAACATTGTCACGGTTGCATGCATAATGAAGCAGTGGAATTAGCCTGAGCGACAGATTCAAATGCCGTTTTAGAATACCATCAGGATTAAATGGTAAACAACCTTATTATGACTATGAGTGCCTTTTTACAAGGACACTGTTTTATCTCAAAATCTTTGAGCTGGTTATATGACTCAAAGTTCTGCGTCCCTATTTTGGAATATTGGTCTACATAATAATAAATTCTATTATACAAACACGCTAAGCCATAATACCTCCTTGAACTTGTTAAGATCACTCTTATAATTGCAATTATTTCATATAGCATATTGGTCAAAGAAAGAATAATGCAGATATCCCCATGGCTAACTAATTCATTCATTCCATCCAAAGTTATTCCGATATGCCAGTAAGAAAGGTCTTTACTATTCTATAGGCACGTCTCAGGTCTAAGATATATATGTATAGTACATAGCCAGAGGCGGCGAAATTGCCACGAAACTTCGCAAATGGAAAACAAAAGGCTTCGAAGTGCCCGCGAAGTTCGATCGCAATTAATGCGGCGACGCCTGCGAAGAGATGCCGAGCAACGTTCCACAGGGCTTTAGATGGAACCTCCATACATACTTTTATATACAGACGAGTTTGAAAACCCGGTTGCGCTCGTTATTGCCAGAATTATCGCTACCCAAGCCATACACAGAGCCTTAAAAACAATAAACCCAAGCAACAAAAATAGTATACGGTACCCTACTTCTGCACGAAATTATTGATATATGTAACCTTTGAATAGTTGGTTGGACACAAAAAAGCTTTCGTATTTACATAGTGTGATAATGGTACCACACTAGCGAGGATGCTAAGAAAAAGAGGGCAAGAAATATTTAGAGTCCACAAAAGGATAGCAAGAGAACAAGTTCCAGAAAATAGATTAGTTCCCTATACGGTAATATGAATTTGTATCTAGTGAAATATGCACTATTCCAATACTCAGCGAATGATAGTCACCCTACGGTTAACTATCCCGCAGTCGATCACAGGCATGATATATTATATCATATGTATGTATCATCAGTAATACTTACTTCTTCTTTGTGATACTTACGGTTTTGTATTGGATTTATACAAAACCTATTAATTAAATAAAATTTACTAATGACAATTGTACTATACGAGTATTGAAATTAATACTTTATTTGATACCGCCACTAAAGATCTCGAAGTCTGATTAATAAGCGTAAAACTTTGCCAAGAGCAAGGAACACAGATCTCCCCATAAACATTCAATTGGATTAGAAATTGACAGTAAAACAAAGATTCAGATTGCAATTGTCAAGTTCCAAAGTCATAGGGATGGGCTTCATAAAATACATTAATGAGTATTTACCTGCACGGTTATTGTGTATTCGTATAAACGTAACTCGTACTGGGTTTGTCAGGAAGATGAGCTAGCAACCTGTTACCATTTTAGCTGTTAGATGTTCTTTCCACCTCGTAATCGGGTGGGTAATGTAGGTGCATCAAATTTTCAAAATTAATTGTGCTCATTAATATACATAACATTACTATAATAAAAGACAAAAAATTGTATTTGCGTGAAAAAACTATTCTATTTAAACAAAATAATCATATATTCAAATTCTTCTTTATTTCCATATACCGTTTAATTCTTTTACCAGTACAGTTTCGCAGTAAGACCCAAACATAAGTTGCCCATCCCTGTCCCTACTATTAGTAGCAAAGGATGTTCGGAAGGTCTCGCCAGTCTAGACGGAGTAACGAGTTGGCTCCAGATACGGATCCCAGCCGCAAACGAACCGATGACACGGGAAGTGTACGAAGTGGCTAGGTTGAGTATGATTTTAACAGTGAACGCATGATTAATTAACATGTATGACATTTAATAACCGGTGAAATGTAATAAAAATGCCCATTTATTATTTTTTAATTGATATTATCATTAAATTGAAATTAAAACTGGATGATAAGTATTGTAAAGTTTGTACCAAAAAATAAATAACAAAAAAAACTCAAAAAAGTAGTTCAATAAAATATTATAAAATTTGTCTGAACATTTAAAACTAAATTGAACCTACATACTTAAATCCTACCACAGATCCGTTGGTTTTTGCTCACAACACCGACAAGTTTAAACCCAAAATCCTTCCAGCCATTTCACAAACAAGCGAATACCCGCGCTATCTCGCGACTTAAAAGTTTTTACGAGTGTCGCGAAATGATCTGGGAGCGTTTCCTGAGAGCAGATGCTGTGTCGTTCCCCACCCTAATCACGCACAGATTTCTCCTTAAGGAGGGTGCAAGCAACTTCAATACAAGTTTAATAATATACAAGGATCGGTGAATAGGAATACTTGTATTTGTTTTTACATAGAATTGAGCTTAAGTTACATTGTAATACTTAACAATGTGTACATTATTCACGTATGTTGTAATGGTACAAACGTAGGACATTGCCGATTTAGTTTTTTCCCCTACCATGTAACAGATTAAACTGCGTTACTTTATTGCTTCTTGCATGCGTATTAAGTCGTAAAGACGTATTCGTTAGTTTCAATTAAATGACGGTACTTGTAGACAATCGTATTTTTCCTGCTATTTTTAAATAACATCGTAAAGAGTTCTGAACAAATGGTAATTGGTCTGATGTTATCAAAGAACACCACGACAGCTATCGTTTAAAAGTACCACCTATTTTCAAGGATCACGTTTTCCCCACTCCCATACAATATACGTCATGACTGTGATAGATATGCCGTGTATGTATGTATGAGTGTTATAGTCTGGCTAACGAAAGTAGATACTGGATAATTTTGCAAACTTTTTATATGACAACACTAAAGTGTTCCTACCATCGGATATTTACCCTACAATGTGGGGTATTTTAAGTAGAAAGTACTTAGGAACAATTAATTCCAAAAAGGCATTTTTAAAACAAACTCATTTTGAACATTTTATAAAATGAGTTACAAAAATTCGTACGTCTGCAAAAATTGTGTTAATCGAAAATAAGTTTCGTATGTACGTGTTGGATCATTTCAAGAGCTACAGTAAGCCTTACGTTGGTCTAATAAATAGCTTAAGTAATTAGGTACACTATATCTTTACTATTAAGGTAGAGAAAAACTTTAAAGAAAATTAATTTGTATCTGTTTTTCAAAAAATTTGGTAAAATCAGAATTAGTGTATGGTATTCCTATTTCTGACGCCGAAGTTGGCGTGTTGTTGATGTTTCTATATATTTTAAATTTGCCGCGCTTTTTCAGTATCTACTTTCGTTAGCCAGACCATAATAGATTAGATCACACACACTCGCAGAGTAGTGCGTGGACTCATTCGTCACTGACAGATCAGTTAATTGCGATACATGCGATTTGAGGCCCAGATGAATGAAGCGAGCATTTTCTTTAACGATCTTTGCCAATGTCATTTTTCTCTACATTCATTCGATCGAGACCGTTAGAGACTTTTTGACCTTCAGATATTGGATTTATTGAGTTTGTGCTGGTTTGTCTTGAATGGCATGTTAGTAGCTGATTTCTTCATGATATGGCATTAAAGGTGACTAGAGATTTGGAAGGAGGCTATCCTATATTTTTCAATTATTGCTTTCATCCTTCAATCCAAACATAGCACCTAACTTCGGTAAAGTGACAAGAAACATAGTGTCGTGAAAATGTCCTACATTTCCAATACAAAAATAGATAACCTCACCCAAAACCGCAATCTGTATCCAGTACAATAAGATGAGAACCATTTCTTCCATGTCCCCAATCTTGGTTCGTACGTGACTTAAAAGGCGCTTACACACGAGCGTTTGTTTCGGCAATCACAGCTGTAAGACGACGTGTTATTACTTGCACATGTAAACGTGCCTTTATCGAGTGTACACAGCAATAGCAGATTGCTGTTTGCTGTACACACTTCACTTCATATACATAGGGGATTAGGCATGTTGGCTTGGAATGTTATATATTTTGTCTTATCCTACCTTTACAGGATTGGCATAATGCAATAACATAGAAACATGATACAATGAAATACACTAAATTTATGCATCCCATCATTATCATCATCAGCTTGAAGTAATCCACTGTTGGACATAGGCCTCCCCCAAATGACGCCACTTCTCCCTGTCAGTGGCCGTTCGCATCCATTCGATGCATCCCATATGGAGCGAGTATCACAATCTATTTTAAAATAACTATACATAAAATAGCCCATTGGAACTCATTCAATGTATGTGCAAATAGAAAGCAGGTTGTAGTTAGTGGCCATAGACTATCGTAATGTTCCTGATAGTCGTTACTTAGTCTTGTACCTTGAGAGAATGTACATAGCAATCAATTATAATAAATACCAGGATTAGGGATGCATTTGTTCGAAATCACCTAACATTTTAGGTTTGTCAATTTATTTACCGGGCTAATATAGGATGTAAATACGTAGCACTAAGAATATATTATAAAAGCGTGATTGGCTAGCATCATTAGTAGGTGAAAAAGAGCGAGGATATACTATTTCTTGGAGGTTTTTATCTTAAATGGCTTGAGCAGGCGAGAATATAGACATATAAAATATGTACTTGTTATTATTATTATTATATTATTATTATTATATATTATACTTGTACAATTTATTCGTCTTTTATCCTAGTACAAAGAAATTTTCTCTTCGAGCAACCACTCATACTACGGATGTTTCCGCGTAGCTCCATGAATAAATGCAGTCGTAGTAATGAGCTTCGTCTGAGTGAATCTGTCCGTGTCTATGAATAATAATTAATGATGCTACGAATGGAACAACTGAAAATGTACATTTTCCCAAGAATAACTGGCATATATTTAAATTATTAGGAATCTTAACTAGCTGCCGTTCTTACCGGCTTGTCATAGTTTAAGGATTAGGGGGAAATGAAACTATTAGGCGATGAGTTGGCAACCTATCCACAATGTTCCATATGACATCACAACTCTAATATTTTATTATTTACCAATGTTGCAAGCTGAAGTGGCAGTAAGCCGGCCACGTCTAGGACCGTTGGAACAAAGTGTAGATCTCCGTAGTATAGATCTCCCCGCAGCTAGGTGAACCGATGACCTGAAGAAGGTCGCTGGTAGTGCCTGGCTGAGGGCCACGAGTGATCGTGTTTTGTAACGTACCCTTGGGGAGGCCTACGTCCAGCAGTGAACTGACAAAGACAGATTGATTGATGAAATAAGTGACCTAAGAGATATTCCAATAATAGTGGATTTATATAACTAGTTATTTATTTTTTCTATTGAGTTAATCCTATGATATACACACATCACTAACTAATTAAAGTAATTATTAGCGAGATATAAAGGCGGTCATTTAATCCATATCCGTTTTTGAGGAGTAATTGATATGAGGATATACAGAAGTACAGCTCATACACACAAGAAGTCTTTTATAAGCCTTGACTATTTACCTATAGCGGTAAATAAGCAGATTTCCTAATGGGAAAATCCTTATTTTGTCTAGTCCATAAAGAATTCAGTTCTTGCCATAATTTCCATATGTATGAATTTTTCTCTTTCGCCAATTAAGTATACATATGGAAGAATAAATATAAAATGTTAATATGAAGCTGTTTCATAGCGGCGCCAATTTAGGGTTGGCACGAAACCAAGTCGCAAATTCTCCCTGATCGGAGATAAGCTCTCAAATTAATTCGCGGGGCCACATACGCAGCGCCCTTAGGAAGAAAATGAACATTATAATTCCATGCAGGCTGTAACCCTAGTTATTTGTGAGGACAGATGCGTGTTATAAAATAATGGCAGAATAAATATATATAAATATAAAATCTGCCAGTAAACGGATAGACAGATATTATGGATATTTATAACTGATTGCAAACTGGATATTTTTGTTATATTGGAATGGATGGCCAAATGATAAGTAGAGAATGATACTATCTGTTTAAACATGATTTTGATATGACCATACAAACACGTTCTCCATAATAACATATGGACACGTGAACCTTCAATATCCATACTCGCTGGTTCATAGTACTTCTAATGTAAGCTACAGATCATCTCAAGTCTTAGCTGATAATACTCCATAAAACATATTTCTGGGAACACAAACAGGAGGAGTCAACGAACTTCCGCGAGTATCCATGTGCTACGAATTCAGGCTATGTTTACCAACAAAGCCTGGCTCTGAATAATTATACAGTTCATTGGTTTATTTAAGATTTCCCGTGCTAGTCTAGAACGAAACTAGCTGCTGTTCTTCCCAGCATGGTCTAATACTTACCTTACAACATTAATTACTATGAGGTTATAAATTCTCAGAGTTTATATCCACTCCCAAATGAAGATGCACTTGTAGCAGGCTCTATTTCTCTACTGTTGAGTACATAGACATGTTTTTTAACTAAATCATCCCTTACCGTACAATAATGTTATCTAAATAATTTGTTTTTTCTCGACGCCGCAGTTATAAAACCGCTCCTAAATAATGCAGACGTCTTGAACAATTTCGCTCAACTGCGGAGTACTTTAATCAAATAAGACATTGTCGTGTTAGATAAAACCTAGTAATTGAATTTTTGATTGGCCCTCTTCGTGCCATAAGCCCTGCATTTGAAATTTGGAGTTCAACTTTAAGAATTGGCCATTATTTTTGTCCTCCGATGTTTATTCACACTGGGGTCATGATTTGTTCGAGTGCGATCCATTATATCAATGCAGTTCGACCTCCAAGACGAACTAACTGAACGCTTATCGAGAGGTTCTCTGTTTGATTGCCGGAGGAGACAGAATTAAGAACTAGCTGTTGTTCTGCTTTCCAGTTCGGCGTTGATTCTAAATGTTTTTACTATAGGTATTCATCTATTCATAGCAAGTATATGTTTGTTAAATATACGTTGACTAGTTCCCTTAATACAAGTCTTAAATTTACCAAGGGGCTAGTTCAATTGGTGTAATAGTGCTCTAAATATTATTTCAATAATTTATCATTATGTTTTTTGTATACTTATCATTAATTATGGTCATAATGACAGTGGTGAAAATCCTCACATTAGGAGAAATGGACACGCCAATTCTGACTATCCCGCAAGGAATATTTGTGTGAGGTGGTACACCATCTCATGCTGTGGCATATTACTATGTTATACGACCGTTCTTTCCCTACACAATGGTTAATAGATCCTGGGTGTGCAAAGGATAGAAATACAAAGTTGGTATTTACTTAGTGCTTACGCATTTGGCCACTTCGTAAGTCTAGTACTGACGTAATCTTTGAAAGCGAATCCTATACATTTTTATTTCTATTCTCTTAGCATTTAGCCTCTTGTCTAAAGGCCCTGGTAAACTACCATCCATGAAGATGATCGGTGGTTAAATGAAGTCATAACACTATTTTGTCCTCACATCATAGTAGGCTGACTGAATCCTTAATTTCAATAGTCAATCTGCCATCATTCATCCGCATAATGTCCAGACCATCGGAGCATAAATATCTTAAGACATGTACACACATACATACATACGCTTCACGACTTGTGTATACACACTCCCTTTTTTATTATGGCGGGGTAGTCAGAGGCTTGAGTGCCCATCTCCGAAATTTCGAAGGCATGGTAGGTATGGGGCATTCGAAGCCCGCGTATCACTAAATAGACAGCACCCAACGTGATAGGTAGTGAACCATATCGCCGTATATAGGCACTGACTACTACCTATCGTGAGGGATAGGCAGGTTTCCTCACGATGTTTTCCCTCACCGTTAGTGACTGTAAATTACGTACGTAAATGAAAAACACATATTTAATTTCATTCATTTGTACATGCCAGAGTCGGGATTCGAACCTAGGGCCTTTCTTAAGACATGTCTTAAGTCAAATTCTTGTTAAGTCCCAAATTAGCACTGGCCAGTACATCAACCTTCAACAGAAATAGCGCGTATGCCTAAAGAAAGTTTCAAAGTATGCGAGAACAAGTTATACCTTTCTCATTTTGAATTAGAAAAGATCCCACGAACTTCAGTTCGGTTGAAAAAGTTTCCGAACGAAATGAAATGTCCGTTTTGAATACGAATATGCTAAGTATGATTGCGACTGTAAGACCAGTTGGGTGTAACAGTATCGAAGCATCTAGATTTCGCTATGAATTTTATTTTTTGTTCCGCGTTTATGTTTTTTATAAGTATGTTTGCATTTATAACGATGACAGAAATCGTATTTATATACAATAGCTTATTTACCTTAAAATTATAAAAAGATTATAATTTAATACATTATAATTTATGTCTTTGCTAATTTTACTGATTTCTATACACAAAGGTGACGTTAGGTGTACCTATGACCGCCGAGAGTGTATGAGAAGATGTATGAATGTCAATGAAGCGAAAGTGGTCTGTCAGGATCGGGACAAATGGGGTTTCGTGATCTCTGCCTACCCCTCTATAGGGAATCGGGCGTGATGTGTATGTATATATGTATTTTATACATATACACCTTAGCACACACAATCTATAGTTTAAAATACTCCTGAATCAAATCGTGTAGATAAAGCAAATATGGGAGTGAAGTGAATGCGCTTTCACAACGTGTGAATGAGTTTGTTTTCTTGTTTGTTTTACACGAAGCTTCCAAAACGCATTGAAGAAGTTTAAAATTAAACCGGCTTGTGTAAATAGCTCGCGTTATTTCTGAGCACAAATATAGCGTATTGTTACTGAACAAATATACCTACATACGTTTGATTGTCACTTTTAGAGTGGATAAAGTCTAGGAAATATAAATGTAATAACTCCCCAGTAATGGTTTACCACCGGTCACATTGAGTACTGACTGTTCAAGGTGGCCATACCTCTGGCTACCCCGCAAGGAGTAATGGTCGTGAACGCGTTTGTCTTTTGTCTCCAGTCATCTTCAACAGAGCTGTCGGATTTTGCTATACAATATTGGGTTGTTATGCTTTGACATGCAATATTAATTATTAATATGTACGTATATGCGTGTATATCAATACATGACGGGTAATAAATATTTTTTATCATGTAGCTCGTTGACCCTAACGTTGTTAATTATGAGAGAATATTAGGCGTAGTAGAAGTATAACTTGTGAATTAATACCATTAAAATGCGCTTGTTACGAAGCAATGCATCAAAGTTAGTTAGTAAGTAAATAGAGAAGATATGTGTATGAAATAATACAATTCGCAAGGGTTAAACGTTACATATTTGATTTATGTCGAATCACATGTTCACAGTAAGTTAATACGCTTGACTCACACTCGATTTACTTGACTAACGACATATAATCAAACATAAGTCGAAACGTTAAATTTGCTTCACCGAAATTCGCAGCAGCCACGAATATATCAATGACACTGTGACGTGTTTATGAATTCAGGTTTTGTATTACTATTCTCAACGGTCGAGATAAGAGAAAGATAAAATGCGCTGTACGGTTAGCAATACAACTTGAAAGTTTTTTTTAAAAAGTAAATACACATAAGGGTTTTTACCGTGTCGTGCCTTTAAGGCATGAAGGACCTTATTGTGTATGTGTATAAAAATGATCATTAGGTTACCATATAGGATAATTAATTAAGTAAATTTGTGTTTCAAAAAAGTTCATATGAATTATACTGTAGCTCACAATTTCATTTCACAATTTCGTAAATATGATAAAATATTATTTTCATATCTAATAAAGAACACTGACGGTTGGCTACTTGTATTTCAAGATTGTGTTATCACTATCTTGTCTTTTACACTTCTCTTACTAGCAATAAGAGCAGTTCGTAGTATAATTTAATTAATTATAATAATTTTAGGATACTATTACCAATTCAACTTGCTGCTTGGTAAGTTCATTAAAGACTTGTGTTAAGGGTAATAGGCAACGCATATTTGAGAAATATATAGATAAATACTATAATTATATAGCATATTAATCAACAACTAGACTGAAAAGTAGACGAAAAGTGTAGTTCTTAACTCTGCCTCCACCGGGAATCACACCCGGGACCTCACGATTAGTGTTCAGTTGTTTCAGGTTTCAGGTTCAATCGCGCCACGGAGGTTGTCAATAATAATATTATAATAAGACTGTGACTTAGTATACCTAAAGTAATTTTACTAATGAAATTTAGTTAGTACTTTGTTTTGCTATCGGTAGAAACACGAGAGCAACAAGAATATAGATGAAGACAATGAATTTTGATATTATTTTATTGTATTGGAGAATGAAGTAGGTGGTTGTCGTAAAGTCGACCGTAAAACTGCGGTTTTAGGGTGTTTTTTCAAACAATGGTGCATTCACACGAATTTTTGAATTGAAGCTCTGATGATTGTGGTTACCATGTTTATTGTACTTCGTTTATCAATTTATTTTATGGTAGAACAAATTCATAGAATCAAAATTCAAAGTATCTTGACAGAAGAAACAGAACATGATTCTTTTTCTTTACGACCACTATCCCTTGAGTGATAATCAGAGGTCATGGGATAGGAACTCCGCTATAGCCTAGTTTAGTCTAAGGCTACATCGTATCCACTAATTCAGTGTAAATGAGCACTAAACAGTCCCGACTATAGCCTACCCCAAAGAATGGTAAGTATTCATATTAGTTTAAACTTGCGTACACGATTAATTCACAAATGCTAGAGAAACATTTAGCATGATAGGTGAGGTAGGCAGATAGACAGATGGATAATAGTAAGTTTCTGTGAACCACAATGACTTTACATACAGGTCACATTAGATGTAAACTTTGTACAGCCAAATATATACCTTCATAATAACAACGGTGTTGGCATTAGTCTCTTACTACTTCGGAAAACATATCTTAAAGGTATTGAATCCACCATTTCTCCTAAACTGTAACCAATCTAGAAATAGCAGCGCAAAGTGCCAAAAACCCAAGTTGACCCAATCTATTTGATAGATGGCGGCAGCTCCTTCTAGCACCTGTGATCTATGAAGACATTTTCTCAATGGCTCATTACGTATCACAAAGGCACTTCGCTGTATACCTTAAGCAGCTCATCAGGCGTAATGATACAGTTAATGAGGCTCAAAGACTAGGCGTGTGCTGATTTTGGATTTTGTTCTTGTAACCAGCTGTCATTAATAGAATTTTATATTATATCGTAGAGTTGTTTTCGATATAAAATAAGTATTCATTTACTAAAAAGAGAGGGGAGTCAAAGATCACAGTCACGATAGTAGTGAAGGCGGGAATAAAATTACGATCTTTTATCTCTGTCTTCCCCTTTCTAAGAATACAGTCATTATCAGTACTCTTGTATAATAAGTACATATGTATATGTATTATGTATATAAAATTTTGGGGAGAAGTAAACATATCCTTTTTCTATTCAAAACATAATGCAATATAATTTTCATGTTTCTAAATTTCTATCAACCTCTTCAGCATTTGCAGTCATGAAGCCTATATAAAGCAAAGGCTGTGTTGCAATATGTCAATATTGGATGTCCATTAGTCAGAAACTGAATGTAGTATAGGCTTCTATGTCATCGCCCACTCCATCTATTGATTTGCCATCTAAACTGCATTTCCATACATACATACACATCACGCCTGATTCCCTGTAGAAGGGTAGGCAGAGATCACGGATCCCCATTTGTCACGATCCTGACAGACCACTTTCGCTTCATTGACATTTATACATCTTCTCATACACTCTCGGCGGTTATAGGTACACCTAACGTCACCTTTTTTCAATACAGCGTCTATCTGACTGTTATGTGTCTTATTAAGCCGCCCCCTACGTAACTGCCCTTCTACTTCACTCATATATATTCCTTTTGTCCATCTGCTATCATTCATCCGCATAACATGTCCAAACCATCGAAGCATGCTCTTTTCAATCTTAGTCACTACATCTTCTTTCAAACCGCAACCTTCCCTTATCACACTATTTTTAATTCTATCATTCAATGTCATTCCTAACTGCATTTCCATACTGCGGTAATTAAATATTAAGTAACGTTACATCACTCTCTTTACATCCCTAGAGAAAATTGAAAACTTTATTTGTTTGCAAGTTGGTTATAGTTGCTTGAGTATTAATGCCGACGAAATGCGGTCTTTGAAAAGCATGTTATATTTATGGTGAATTAAAACATATAGTTATTTATAATAAATCTCTATAATGTACTGGAGAGACAAAAATAAACTATGTGTATGTACATATACACAACACATACAGCCAAATATGACCGTATAACTCCCTATCGTATTTTTAGATATTAGTACTGCTACTAGAGCCCTTAACTTGTGTATACAAACTAGCCATATATTGAAAAAGGCGAAAGTAATTTTATAGTAAATGAGTGCTTCAGCTAGACAAAAGGTTTCATAATGTCGACTAAAGTTATTACTCTAGTCCTTAATTACTCAGAAAAGGCTTACAGACACTTAACTTATAATTTAATAAACAATAATTATTTACAATAACGGTGAGGGAAAACATTGTGAGAAAACCTGCCTTTTTTATGTATAAAGGAGTAAAGGTTCGTTTATGGAAAGAAGCCGCTGTATGAATTTGGTTAGGACCTCTGACTTGAAAATGGTCCTAGGTTCAAATCCCGGCTCTGCCATGTACCAATGAATGAAATTTAAAATATCATTTTCTTTTACGTACATAATTTACAATCGCTAACGGTGAGGGAATACATTTTGAGTAAACCTACCTACCGCTCAGGATAGGCCAGTGCCTATATACGGCGATACGGTACACTACCTATCACGTTGGGTGCTGTCTATCTAGTGAAAAGCGGGCTTTGAATGACCCATACCTAACATGGCTTCAAAATATCGAAGATGTGCACTCAAACCTCTGACTACCCCGCCACAATAAAAAACAGAGGGTATATAAACAAGTCGTGACGCGATTGTATGTATATATTTATTTATACATAATTGAGTTTAAGGAATGAATACATTTGAATGTTAAGTATTAGTATGGAACATTTAATATCCACGCATAATAATTATCATTTGTTGGATGCTCGTGTTGCAGTTACCCATTACCAGACAATTAAGTTTCGGTTACCGAAACGGTTTGAGTTACTGTAGCCATTAACATTAAGTGGAGAGCAATTATTAATTGGTTTCGGTCGAGCTTCATTTAAGCTACAGTTGAGCTTTAAGCTATTATATTAGCACATTTTAAGTATCGGTAGGTTTGTTAGAAATGTTTAGATACATAAATGGGTGCCACACTTTGTATTTTGAGCGGATGGGCAGACATCACGGAGTCCAAATAAACCTTCTAAGATAGCTTTTTCTTCAGAACATATATGGACCTTCAAATATACATACATATATGTCCATTTAATAACATAATATGAAATACACCAACCAAAAACTAATCCAAAGATAATATTTACTTATAGGAGTAACTAATCACCTTTACAATCATCAAAAGGCCTACTTTTCCATTCTACCAAAGCCCTAGAACCAAAGTTTTACTTCTATTTACCTTCAGCCAATCAAAGAGCAATATTCCCTTATATTTATCTCCCAATTGGGTTAACATCCGCAACAGTAGTCCTGAATTGAGGTCAACTATCAATAAGGCAGTAGTTGGGCATCAAACGGGCAATAAGAAGCACTCAACGCCGCGTGGCCTGTCGTAAAACTGCACCAAATTAATAAGAACCACGACAATTGATTGGGTATAACCTCTATATGGGCTTACAAACGAGTATATTCGTCATTATATCGAAACACAAACGTTTACACTATTAACCTTTATGGGAAAGTCAGAGAGGGCTGTGTTTCGCAAATTACGAAAATCTACGTACGTATATACTTTTGATAATTATGCAAAAACTCCCATTAGCACAGGCACTGTCTTGAATTAGTATTTAAACTATTGCATTTTCAATTTCTATTCAACTAGCATGCTAACGTATAATTAGATTTTCATAATATTAGTTGCTTTTTCTTATCTAATATAATCAATACATAGGCCGTCGAAACCTTAATAGTTATACTAAATTTCACTGAAAAAGTATACTTACTAAACCTTATTAGTAGGTCATATAGTAATTAGATACCTAGTTGTAGGACTTAAAGGAATAAGATTCCTATATTACATTATACCACCACCAAAAACAAAAGGCACATTACAAAACAACATTATGTCATAGTTGATACAATTTCGTAGCTCGAGCCAAGGGCCAAAACAAACGGTCCTAGCGGGTGCTGCACCAATCACGGCGATCGAGGTTACCTGGATATTCCCCAGAACTGTGTCAGGGGGTGAAAGACACCTGGTTGCCATGGCGACGCCACAACACCACATCACGCCAAGGCCGCCAGCCGTTATGCAATCGTACCACGAGTGACATCTAGTGTTCAGATTGGAATAGAACAAATAAGTCTTACGATTGATTGAGTCTCGGTAATGGTGGTTTAGGTAATAGAGGTTATCGTGTGCGATAGGCTAAACTCATTATAATAAATAATGTTGCTATATTTCTCACGTAATCGCTTCTTATACTATCCGTAGTCTTACTGTTAGCAAATTTAAAAAATACTTCCTCACGCGCAGCCTTACGAACATCACATTTCCTCAGTTAACGGGAACCATCGATAACACTCATTTCATTTATTAGTTACTTTCTTATCTCAATTAATTTAAATTAGCACATCTTCCTGCCGTCTTTTATGATATGTTGTGTGAAAATTTCTAGAACTCATAGTCATACGCAATAGAATGCTATTTAAGCCCCAGCCTAGCCGAAAACTAAATCAAGACCGTGATCATTCAAGATACAAAATTCTAAGAAAGAGGTACAGATATAAAATGTATGTTTATTAAAGGTCATTCAAAGTTCAGTTTGACTTCAACTATTGCTCTTTCTAGCTCGCAAATTAGGTAACCTAGATTCAATTTAAACCTGAAGCATATATATATATATATAACATACCTGTCCAGTGTATTTCAATAACTGGTCTGGCTTAGCATAAAACTGAATAATAAGTTTCCAGAGTCTATCAAGTCCTTGCTTGTAGACGAATTTAAAGTTAGCACTAAAGTGACATTAATGGAAAAGGGCTACAACAAAATAAAAGACTATCTAATTGATGTTAGATGACGTTTCATATTTGAATCGTCATTGCGTCACGTTCCGTTCTTCTTGGGACCCACCCAAGAATTGAGTATGTTCTAATAATTGATTATTAAATTTACTGTATAAATTGTCTGTAGAGTTTCTTGGTATTTCTTCTATATCAGTTTTTAATTCAACGTAGCTCAGTTGTTTCGGGCTTGACTCTGTACTAGTGGGTACAGGGTTCAAATTCCGCTTGAGCATGTACTCGTACCAATGGAAATGAAGTTTAATTAATTTCTATGTACATTTTCGTAATACAAATACATTTACGAAATGCGTTGAATACTACGGTGATGAAAATCATCGAGGGAAAACCTACCTGTGCTCGTAAATGGGGACATGGCTTACCACCTGTCAAATTAAGTACTGACTATCTGGTCAACATGTGAGTTCGAGATGGCCATAGAATTATTACCTTTGCAATTGCGGAGATGAACACCTGAACTGCTGACTACCCCGCAAACTGGTCGTGAACGCGTTTGTTTTTTTGTGACGGTTTTTCGGTTTTCGGTTTTTTCGGTTTGTCTTTACGCAATGCCAACATTTATTCATAAATTTAGTTTATTTTTACTTTAAATAAGTAATTTTACGATCCATATAATGAATAAAAAGATTTTCAATTTCATTTATGGCATTTTTTACTATTTGTGTGTTTCTGTAGTGTAGTTTATTCCTTATTCCAAGCTGTGTGTGAATAGAATGTAAACTGATAATATGTTTATGGTATGATTATGAAGGAATGGGGTAAAAGTAGATTGCTTATGGTGATTAATTCCAATATTTGCTAATATGACAATATAAAATTCCTTCCAAATGTCGGCACGGTTTTAAACCGGTCTCTATAGGTATTTGTTTTGAACGTAATTTGGTTATGACAAATGTGTTAATAGTAGATGATTAACTTACAAACTATCGCTAATAGCAGAAAAAACCAACCTCAACCTTTATTGAAACAGTAACTGAAGGGTTTTAAGATCAAAGATTTTTAAGAACGCGATATCTGTCTGTGATAGTCTGTTAAATTTAAAAATGTAATGAAAACATTGGATTAAAAATATACAGAGACAGCACGTAGTATATCCCTAGACGAATGGACAGTTCTTCTGAAAATTGATTTCTGAGTCACGTTTGGTATAAACATACACTAAGGATATACTCGTACCTTTCTAGATACTATATTTTTGTGGAACCCCTGATTTTCAATAATATTGCGATATGTGTATTCATTTATTCATTCAAAGACATCATTTAAGGGATAAATATCGTCTAAGCTCACTTTAAATCCTAAGTTACTTCAAATAGAATCTGTATTTATAGCTTTATAGAACTTTCTAGATATCTTAAAGGTTACGACCATGATAATTCCCTCGCCAAAAACTAAGTATGAACAACTTGCTTTATTTACAAGGATAGATATGTAATTTCTCTTTCGCCAAAACTAAGTAATAACTACTCATAAATGCTGCAAGTACTCAGATCGCTACCCATGCTAAGACAAAGCTAAGGTGTGAAAAAACGAGAACGGGTGTGAAACATGCAGCCGCAACCTTTGTTTTTAACTTGTTGTAATTCTCTACTCTGTTTCGTATGCAATGGCGAAACACTCTGCCTAAAAGCCTCCTGTAATTACACTAAAACACCTCAGTGTTGACTTGAAATGTGGATTAAGCTACAAGAATATAGTGTTTAAACATGGAGAAGAAAAATCTTGCAAATATAATAACTGCATTGTTAAATAGGGATTGCACATTAAAACATGACAGTCTGATAGACGACCAATATGTTGAAAAAAAAAGACTTTTGAACTAGTGTGTACGAAATTCATTACAAAGACTTGTATTTAGATACAGGACTAAAAAAAGACGTACATTGAATAATAAGTGCCGACAAACCTTTATATAGGCTAAACTATTCAGCATTTTTATAAATCGTTTAAAAGCCCTAGTCTATTCCGACATGCCAAGAAGAAATGCATCAGTGGCATTTTACCTGAGTCTCTGTATAGCTTAGGATTTGTCATTTCAATGTCAAGTTATCTGAGAATTCCGGTAAATTGAATCGAGGCGACAACAACGGAACGGGAGAAATGAATCAGAAACACACGGGACCACTGAAGTGCTAGAAACATATTTAATAGTATTGGCAAGTACTATTCTATAGTTAACAAACATAAGCTTATATAGTTATATATATTTAGAGATAGTTTTGTTACGTTGATCAGGTTCTAAGATCTTTTTAACATTGTCCCAACATGGCCATTCCGAGATGCAGTAAGATATTAGTGGTTAAAGTATAGCCATTACATCGTCACACCTGTAGTCCTTGATGGGTCAGGTTAGTGGTTACTACCTAGCGGTTAATTTTTAATTTATATCGTCATATCTGTTCTTGGTTGTTCAGGTTATGTTAGGACCTAATCATCATTAACATGCTTCATTACAATAACTTGGGGCCATGGAATATTTACTTTATAATTAACAATACACATAAAAAACCGAAACCTTGCAAATACATATAAACAATTGAATAAACATCAGTAGTTACCTGTATAATGTCACGCAATATTTTATTTAAATAAATAAAATGATCACACATAAAATATTACAATAATATTTTTAAATCACGGCATAAATGTTCGATGTCCTGGTTCGATTCCCGGTGGAGGCAGAGTTAAGAACTACGCTTTTCTTCTGCTTTCCAGTCTGGTCGTTTATTATATATGCTATATATATCTATATATAATTTGTATATATTTCTTAAATATACGTTGACCAGTACCCTTAACACAAGTATTAAATGCACTCACCAAGGGGCTAGTTTAAAAGGTGTAACGATGTCCAAATATTATTACTTATTATTATAAAACCTACTACTCACATCCAAACCCATCCAAGGCATTTGCATATCAAAATGCTGTTTGCAAATAAATGTGTTGGAAGCCTTTGGCAGGTTTCCTCCCACTTCCGCGCTGGTGCTAGGAGGTGCACGGAATAATCGCTCGAGAGCTTTCGCTTTGTCGCACACTGCCTCCGTCTACGTGCCACAGAGGGTAAAAGGCTCTAGATATGTCTTCAGATAATTTAAAAACTTTAGCATTCTTTTTAGTAGGTCTTTCTTTACGTCATTTAGTTTCCAACTTCCGCAATTTACGAAGATTTTAAGTATTTTTTGTGTTTTTCGGCTTGGTTGACAGATAAACGAAAATATAATTTATTATTACTACTACGCACTCATGATCTTATCAGTAAATGATTATAACTTATTTATCAATAACCATTAGCAACTGAATTTCCAATTATACGATACCCTATTACTTTGATTTTGTCTCATTAAGATATGGATACGTGCGCTAAGTCCATTGGGGTTAAAGTCATGTCATCTTTTAATCATAAAATATGTCAACTCCATTAATTTTATGAATCTAGCATGCCGCAGCCGCCGAGTCTCTCACGTAATTAAAAACTGTACCAAACTGTATAGGACTCGAGCTCGTGTGGCGACGGAAAATAATGAAAGCAGATTTCACGGAGCCTACATTAAATTGGAGTAAAGTTTTCTATGAATATTATTTGAACAGAAGCATACTATGTCACTCAGTGTCGAATTGTACGTATTCAACGTGTATGGAACGATACGAGCTTTTTTGCAGAGGCAGGCAGAGATCACGGCTCACCAATTCAATAGTCATATCCAATCAGTTTTGCTGTACAGACTTACATCATTTGTTAAGAAAGTTGTTTATGAATGGTTGAGTCATTTTATAGCACATAGATTAATCGAATACTACTTTCTTGGCTTATCGGGATTCTTTGCAGTTTTTTAAAAAGTGCCTTTTTATACAAACAATAACTTATCACAATAATCTCATATCACAAAATAAGGCCCAGTTCTACAAGAAACCTTCTCCACGTAGCATCGACATCTCATTTTTCACTTTGCACCTTTCATCCGCCTCGAGTTTGCTTTGAGTCAGCGCGGGCTAATGGTGGCGCACTAATTACCTACAAGTAGCTGTGAACGCGGCTTAAGGCTGACCTATGATATATACGAGTTGAGCCTAAAAGACAAACGCTTTCACAACTTTTAACCCATGCGGGGTTGTCAGAAATTTGGGTGTCCATCTCTGCATTGTAGAGGTAATAATCCTATAGCCACCTCTAACCCACGCGTTGACTATATAGTCATGATCAATGTGACAGCCGGTAAGGTATGGCGTCAATTACAAGAACTGCTTATTATCTGTTCGGGGAACCGGTAGGTTTCCGCACGATATTTTCCCTCGCCGTAGTATTCGGTGCATTTCGCTAATGTATTTTTACTGCGAAAACCTACATAGGAAATCAGGAAACTTCCTTTCACTGGCCAAAGCTCGGAGGCTTTAAACCCTTTTCCACTGATAGAGAGCCAAGCCCCAACGACCGAGCTACGCTGAATTCTGTAATATAATACTGTATTAAAGTACGGTCGAAAGATCAACAACATGTGTGACATAAATACACTTCACAATTTTCACCCCTTGCGTGGAAATGGGAGGTTCTCTTACACATTAATGATAGCGGCTTTTACGTTTCTGTCATTCGATAGTCAATTGCTACTAGATGGCTAACCTAAGGTGTTAGATCATATCACTGTATATCGGAAAAGATTACCTATTCCGAAAAATCGAACATGATACCTAACCTAACGCTGTGGCATAACTGTAGAAGTTATGCTATTCGTAATCCATGACGAAAACATTAAAGGAACTGCAAAAATATATATTTAATAAGTACCACTAATTACTACATGAAAAGTTACAGTCCAAAAAAGAGCTTATACCAAAGAATATTCAGGTTCCTTCCGTCGCGGCTTTTTCCCTCGCTGCCGAACTGGTATGAAGTACAATTGCGAAATAAGTTCCTTTTAAGCGGAAGCTCTACATTTCTCTTCAAAACGCCGCGTTGCTGCGAAGCTGAACTTTGAATGTAGGTCGCTTGAATAAGAGATGCAAAGAGCGACTCCCACGAATTAGGTGCTAATGAGCGCACGAAATAATTGAATATTGGGATTGCATTTTATTCAATCTCGTATAGCAATATTTGTTGTAATATTTGACGACAATTAAGAAATAAAACTTACAGTATTCTTGGAATATATAATAGAGATCACACATAATATGAAATATAATCTCATCATTAATATTACAATTGATCTCAGCATTATTGCTATAGAATGGTACAGCACTAATAAAGTATTACTATGTTTCCGAGGTTGTGTCCAATATCAAAAGATTTCTTTAACTCTTTGTTTTGTTTGCACCTTTCTGGTATAAAGATTTTGAACGATATGTTGCTATAATATCTATAGTTCTCGCCTCCTTACGCAAAACATAGAGACACAATCAACCTACACACGGATAAGGTATAACACAATCTGTCGCGTTTCCATCTTCAAAATCTCTTAAGTCACAACTCTAGAGTTCAAGTGCTGGTCGCGTGCCCTTGGCCCCCCATCACATCGACAGCAGCGCCCCCTGCATGCTAACGAGCGCACTCGGCGAAACGTTTTTAATATCATTTCGATATTCATGTGTGAATGACGCGTATTGAATATTCATCGTAGCGCGCGCCTTGCGTTGAAAGCCTCCTTTTTCGATTGAAAAGCACAAAGGCTCTTTGCAGTTGAGGACAATATGAGCAGTTGTCTATTTGTTTGGCAGACGAAAGATATTAACGGAGATGTAGAGTAGATTTCAGTAAATATTACCAAGAAATTGTATGCATTAATCGTATTACAACTACTATCAAACACTTAAAATACATCCTGGATTTTTGTTTGAACACCGCCATAGAGAACCTAACCCCGAAGATTCTAAGGAAAATTTCTTTTACTTAAGTTATACTCTGGCTTAGTATAATTACAAAATTAAGTACCTGCCATAGTATTTTGTCAGGCATTTTGAAATATATCATTTTCCATTTGATATATAATATTTTTAGAAACATTTATACACGTGGTAGCCTATGCCTAAACAATCACCCCTGCCTGAATCTAAACAGCTGTTAACCACCATTCAAATGCCTCCACTGAACACTTCGTATAAAAGACAAATCTCATCAACAATATTGAATGAAGGCATCAACAATTGAATCTGGTTATCCCGCCGCACAACAGTGGAGTAAAAAGTGGCAAGGCTTAGAGATGGCGATTCAATTTAGCGCGATTACAAAAGGAGCTTAGGGTTCGTTTGAGCAACATTGAACACTAGGTCCCGTGTTAGACTGGTGTAAGAGTAGAATGTAAGTTAGACGTTGAAAAGTAAAATTATAGAAGTATAAAATTCTTTGTTCTTTTATGCAACTCGTGAGATTAGAATAAGATGTTAGTTAAAGAATAAAGGCCCTGAAACTGACGTGTAAAAATCTAGAGTAATTAGTGTATTAATTTGAAAAGAATATAAAAATACCATTTCTAAATTAGAACAAATATTCTAAATTAATAAAAAAGTTACTTTGTCCAGCAAACATACTTCTTTTTTATTTCTCATCCTCTTTTATTATCATCTTTATTTCGATCAACAACTTGGCATTGAGAAGAGTACTCCAGATCTCTAATTTTCTTCTGTTCATTGTTTTTGGTATTTAGAACGTAATCTACGTAGCTTTAGTACTGAAACATTTATTATCCGTCCAACTTGGACTTGCCCATCTCTTGTTTGGCCCGAAGGCTTTGTCGCCGAGTCGACTTTAATAACGAAAGCCTTACTACGGACGGCGCTTCAGCTACGGACCACCAATATAAGTTACGAGTACATATTATGTCTACTGGTATTAGTATCTGGTATACGGTGGCATGGTTACCACCCGTCCTGTTGGGTACTTTTTATCAGTTATAAAGTCGGTTTCTTGTGGCCAAAGAACTAGTCTTTAACTACAGTTGTTGTTTCCTACTCGTAATAGCTTACAAAACTCTACTCTAGATATTTTTTATGTGTTAGTAAATATGAAATATGATATAGTAAACAACAACAGCAATTCATATTTATTGTAAAGTTGGATTCGATGCTATTTATATATGCATATAAACTGATCATTAAAAATGTTATTTCTGGCAAAATAATAAGAATATATCAAGCGCTATAGTTATAATTAAGACAAAGGCATAAACGTTTCAAATTGCGGTGTAAAATTTACAATTAATGAAATGATTTGAGCAAGACAGTTCTCGGTAACCGCCTCTCCCGTGAACATACATATTTTTCATATCGTTTTCCACACATCACTTTGATTTCCGTACTAGCTTACTTACTTTTTTACGTACCTACAGTTACCATAAAACTCAACTCATTGCGACCTGCCTTTCCAACCCCTTCCATGTCTAATAACATGTGTATATTGAACAACCCTGTCTTCACAGACTGAACTTATAACTACCATACTATCGTGATGGCCCGATCTTAATCTGATGGCTCTCAATTTAACCCATTTTCTCCATAGACCACAGCACATGGGCGGGTCAAGTACACTTAAGTAGCGTTGCTATGCCAAATATGTGCCATTATATTGCTTGTATAGATGTACGAGTACAGTGTAGGTCGGAATGTATGTCAGAGGAGGTGACTAAGAGACAAGGTGTCAATAAAATTGAATATCGATTCTCGTTAATGAAAGAATATATTTGATTGAGACGGAGAAACAGCTAATTATTAATACACCTTTATTAAAGCAAATCATAAACATAACTTATTTTCAGTTGAAAGTGAGTTCGGAATAAACACTTGCCATTTGTTAATGAGAAATAATTAGAACTGAATATATTGAGGCGTTATATGATATGACATGTATTACGGTTACTTAATTCACGTATAACATACCAGACACATAACATGCTAACACAGTTATGCTAAAGTTTAGAACTCTTATCTTTCCAAAGTGTTTATAACTCGTAATGGATGAATTGCTTTCAAGTATTTTTAGATTACGAAAATTCAAAAGTGTATTCCTGATAGGATATGAAAAATACTTTTGAACAGCCTTCTGATTTTAGGTCACGCATAAATTGAAGAGATCCGTCATAATGAATCCATCGTCAGCCTACGAAAGGCCTCCTCTTTTCGGCGCCATATTAAAGCGACAATGGATCACAATTTGCCAAGGTAGGGCCAGACCGGTAAACCGGAGTTTAAGTGTCCGTCGAACACTTTTTGGGCTATAATGGCAAAAATTAAAGTCTCTCGCGACATTTCCGTTTGAAGAGAGCTAAATTGAGTCTTGGAAGTTTTTGATTTGAAGAATCCAGTAAAGGTTTGTTCGTAATGAGTACAGATCCTTTTTGAACATAATTCTTTGAGTTTAGTGGCTTAAGTAACGACGATACACTTAAAATATTGAAAATTGCAGATGATAAAGAGATTTTGTTACAATTTCTGGTTTACCTCGCTTAGTACTATAATAATACATATTAATGTCTATTTCTTCATTTAAAAAATTCCAAGTTCAAAAGTTACTCTTAGAGCATCTAAAAATAGCCTTGATTATGGTCTGCATGTACTTAAAAAAAATCGATTGTGTATGTTTGAATATGATGAATTTTACATTTAGTTGCAAAAATGCAAATCAAAGTCAGAAGATATAATTTTCTTAATGACTTTTCCATTCTCCATGTGACAATGAATTTTGACCACAATGGTCGGGTTGTGATTGATGTGTTCGTAACCGAGATTATTTTCAATTTGTAGATTGTGAATCAGATAAACTTTTTTCATTAATCAATCTTAAGAATTTAAATTTTGAACGAGATTCCATTCTTTTACTTTCAAGCCTAAAAGTTACAAACTCTTTTTTATAAAATAGATATACATATGCATATATACAAATTGGAGACTATATCCATTAGGAGATCTCAAAATTTTAATACTGGTTACTAAAAATCGATTAAAAAAGAAAGAAAGAAAACACTTTATTCACTATATAAAACAAACATTACACATTAAAATAAAATGGAATCCTTGATGCAGTGAAAGGCAATTAGACGATCTTCTAGCGAACTGTCATTTGTATTCCCTAACCCATTGCAATCCTTATAGCAATGAAAAGTTAATCTGTCTCGAACACACGTGCACAAATCAACTAACACAATGAATAATAATTAATAACGGAACTTATCGCGTAAGTTTATATATAATAAAATTGCCTTTTATTAACCCGACGTTTCGGCTACGTTGCAGTAGCCATGGTCACGGGCAGAAGTAGTTAGCGGCTCAAGAAAATGGGGCTACGTGATCTCTGCCCACCCCACTTAGGGTAAACAGGCTTCTTAAACTTTTCCCTCTCTGCCCAATGTCTCGTTATTCCAATTAAGGGCTGCATGTGTGGGTGCCAGTGCCATGTTGGCAGTAATTTGGTTTATTGAAGATCGATGTGCACCGAGATACAGATGAGGGCACGTTCACACTGGCCAGGCTTCAGAATGTAGCCTTAACTTCATTGGAAAATATTTATTATATAAATGGTCTACTATATATAGTGCGTGACTTACACATACATACTTTCGTTTCTTTTGTGATAGAAAGACTCAAACACGATATCTTCTTATCCATGTTAGCATAACTATAGGACTTGTAATGGCATCAAGTGAAATACCCCGGTGATTTAATTCAGTTTTAATCCCCTAGTAGTTTTCAGAAGAAAAACAGGTAGCGTACAGAACATTTAATTAAATTTTACTTCATAAGGGAGACCAACATATAATGATGACATAAAAACATTTATATTGGATTCGATGCCTTATTAATTTAGTTTCATTTCAATGTAAGTAAGTGTCATTTTTATAAGGTTATTGAATAATATACTTAAACACCAATAAACTGCCTTTACACCTTTTTTACGCACAATAAAGCCGCCGAGTAGAAGTAATAAGTGATTTTTATGTTGATTTTGACTTTAGGTGACTACCCCATAACTTTTCAATGTCATTTGAGTATAACTTTATTGCACAGTGGTCGTATAGTTTTGAATCCACCTCTAGTAAGAGATTATGGACATTGTATCGTTATCTTACCCCTTTTTTCTCATATAGTGAAAAATTTCAGGCGCTGAGAAGAGTATAAATTGTTGGATCTCAACTTTCGATGGTCATTTTAATGCATGTTACGATAGTTTATCATAGTTGCGATGGCATTGATATAATGAAATCTCTATTACAATATGCTAGGTTATCACCCACAAGATTTCAAGACACCTAGCCTATCAACTTCTTTTGACTTTTACGTTGAAGAAAACCAAGCTAACATACTCTTAAACTTAGCACTCGAAATTCGTAACTAAGTGAAATTCTATTATTAAGAGATTCGCGATTTATACTCACGATTAATAACTAACGGGACTTATCGCGTAAGTTTTTAAATAATAAAGTTACCTTTATTAACCCGACGTTGACGTTGTGACCATGGCTGCTGCAACGTAGCCGAAACGTCGGGTTAATAAAGGTAACTTTATTATATAAAAACATACGCGATAAGTCCCGTTAGTTATTAATCATAAGTGAAATTCGTTGGTCTCTCAATGGTGAACGCGAGCTTAGATTGCAAATTGATGTTGGGCACCGGATGCAATATCGTGGTGAGATGCCTCAAACTATGTGTGTGTGTATGTGTGTAGATTAATGTATGGGTGAAGACCAACTTTGCTTTATTAATTGTTTTAGAGCGTTAAGTTATCGAATTTGAGACGAGTTTGGGGCTTCAACTTAACTTGTTTCGAGTTGCAGTTATTGCTTAACTACAGGTGTAGAACTGATACGTAATGAGGGGCTTCAGATATAGGTCACAGGGCAGATTCATTCTACCTATTATTGCAATTAATAGGAAGCCCTTTGTTCTTGTTAGTTACGGATAATGTTATTTTGTCTAGGTCTAGGATTATGGTATATTCCTGAAAGTCAATTTAAATTACAAATTAATTGATATGCTTTACGAATGGTTAATGTAACGAACGTAGGTCACAAATTATGCTTTTTGTGTCCTTCTCTACTTCAGGAATTGGTTTAGAAATAATATTCTTCGTACCCTTTTACCTACGACTTGGGACCTATTGAGTTTCCTCAATTGTAAAACTAAAGGTGCTCTGTTAATCCTTAACAAAATGAAATATTCCCATGCATGTTTCCCAATATTCATTCCAACGTTGAACGTAGTACTGACACCAAAGACCGCGTAAGTACATGAACTTATAAATAAAATCTGTGGCTTCCCAACTTAATATAGCCCAAGCCCTTAGAAGCCAGTCGCGTGGTATATTGAAAAGGGCTTCACCTAATCCTGCCAAACTCGGCCGAAATGGGGCGCCACTATCTATGGGTAACAACGAGAGCACAGACCACTAGTTGACGAATAGATGGGAGGAAAAATGCATAGGTTTTGTTAAAGGAACAAAACTATGTAATAGTAATGGAAGTTTCCGAAGCTGTTAATGTTTAATTGTGTTAACTATACAATACCGAAATTATCTCTTCAATCAAATATTTGATGACAGTTTAAGTAACGATATATTCCAAGTAATTAAGATCTACACACGTTACTGAAACTTAACAAACAAACAACTTAATGGAACTTTTTCATCTATACTCTTTGCTTAAACTTCTTATAAAATTAACCAAAAAAATGGTAATATTTTGATTTCAGAGACAACAAATTAAAAGATAAAAAAATAAATGTTTCAATATTCACAGTCCGCAAGTTCTAGCAAATCATTCTTATATCAAATGCCACCATATAGCATTGATCATAAATTTTGTAGCAAAATCATTCGTTCTAGCAAATCAAACATAAATAAACCACTTACCAACCTACATTCCAAATCAATTCATCACACCTTTCCCCATCTGTTCTCGAGGGTGGTCTGTGCCGTAATCTCATAAGAGCAGTTCGACCTAGCTCAAGTATTGGCCTCTACCGCATGTCGACGCGTACATTCGCCGAATATAGGTTACGCGTCCGACACCCACTTCACACGCGGCTCCCGGCTTACACGCATTACATTACTGGCTTATTCAACCTTTTCGCCGGAGATTGTGTAATTGAATACACGCTGTAAATAGTTATACGGATTACTATCTGTCAGGTTAAGAACTTACAGGTTAACACGTGGGCTTGAGGTGGCCATAACATCACTAACTCCGAAGTTTCATAGGGAATCTTAAACCTCGTACCAAATGCAAGGAATAATTAAAATACAAATTTTGATTTTGTGTTTCTAGTAAAAGACACCATATCAAAAGAAAAGGATGACAGTAAATGCTTGGGTCACTGTCAATGAAGTAAGACTGGTTTATCTGGATAGAAGAACACTACTAAAGAGTTACGCACGCAATATCCATGTAGTTTTATGCTAAATACGTATAAAATACAGAGTGCTAAAATACAAAGTGTAAGTAATGTTTTATAACAACACTTTATTGCGTCTTGTGGTCTAGTTTGTGTTTGATTGTTAACGTGTACGTTGATGCACTGTTAACAATGTTGGATAAACTTAGTTGAGTCATAGTGATGTTCAGTATTTAAATGATTAATAACTAACGGGACTTATCTCATTATACTCATTATTAATCATGAGTATAAGTCGCGAATCTCTTAAAACTATAGAATTTAAATGGGTGATAAGTGATATCATCGAGAATTTACTTGTCCCTTTAAATAAGTACTTGTCAATATCAGTAAACAAGAAAACTAATAACTGTTTTGCTGTGTACTTGTTATATTAATGGAAATTACACTTTCAGTACCTACTGAAAAACCTTTACAAAAAAGCGTTGGTCATTGAGGTTATTTAGCGATTGGAAAGCAAGACAACAAGGTGGGAAGGAAAATGTATCCTTTGGGACGAATATTACTCGTAATGAAGTTCCTGCACACGGAACTATTTGATTAGTAATAGGATGATTAATAATTAACGGGACTTATCGCGTAAGTTTATATATAATAAAATTACCTTTTATTAAGCCGACGTTTCGGCTACGTTGCAGTAGCCATGGTCACGGGCAGTCTGCAATTTTATTATAAATAAACTAACGCGATAAGTCCCGTTAATTATTAATCATGAGTACAAATCGCAAATCTTTTAAAACTATAGTAACAGGATGAAGAAAAACTTGGAATAATATTACACCTTTAAAATAGTACTTTGTAAACAATATTATAAAAAACTTGTTAGTATTAAATTTACGTTGCTGACTAGCATTAAACCTCAATACGGGTCATTATATAAAGTTATGACTGTAAGGTACGAAAATGTACATAGGTTTTATATAATGATAAAAATGCTCGACCTTCAGAACCCAATTTTTCCTACAAGGGCAATATTGGTAAGGAAATGATGGGAAAGAGCAAGGTTAGGCGAATATTTGATTTGAGACCGTAATCATACATGGATTTGGGCCAATCGCACAATACGTGCCTCACGAATGGAGACGTATTATTTCCAAAGATTTATTGTTGAGATTAAGGAAACGTATTGTTGGATGTTACACTATATAAAAGACATATGTACATAAATTTGAGTCGTTATATCTATGGATTTCATGGGACGTTACGTAGGAATTAAAATTGGCTTTCAGATTTAGTATTCAAAATGTTGTTTTTCTAGTATTTATAACTATAGAATAGTGATGATAAGGTCGACTATTCGATTTCTCGAAGAGAGAAGGGATAGTAAACCATTTCGCGATTCGGTTTATCCTTGGACACAATACAATAATTATTCATGAAAATTGTTAAGGACGGCTGACCTTACCAAAATAGTTCGAAAATCCATTACAACATAATCTAACTACAACACAGTAAGAGGAAAACATACGCTGACATTGAATTTCCAGACTCAGGATTTGCACAAATTAGATGTGGCACCCTAATCCATTTGATGGCTAACTCATAGCTAGAAACTCCATTATTTAAATCTGATCACAGGTTTCACAGAACCAAATGAGTTAGGACTCGATCACATTACGAGTGATCTAGATTGGATCAAGCATTAGGCTTTGAATCAAATGAAAGGCTTATAAAGACTGACGTTCATGATTCTAGAGGAGAAGATAGTACAAAATTAAGTTTGGAATTTGGAACAACACGTTTAGTTTTTCCAGAATATATAATGTATTAAGTTAGTAATATAATTGCACTGTTTTACAGTAATAACTTTAATGTTTTTTTTATCCTTTTGGATGCCGTGCTAGTCTGCAATAAAAGACATAAATGCTACATCAATATCATCATAACTATGATAAGTAATAGTGATGCTCATAATTTCCAATAATTATATATGACATTGTGTCCTCGACATAGATCTATCACATATATCCAAGGACATGAATAATCTTACATATGTAAGCAAATTCATGGCTTTTTATCCTCTACTACTAGTATTCATATATTATAACGTTAAACGTAACGGTTAGCTTATTAATGTACATATTCAACATAATATAACACTTATTATTCCAATCACATTCCCTAACAAAGACATAAAAGAAATACGAGGAAAATGCGTAGAAGAGACCTTGGTCATCAATCACCAGAGCCTCGGTGGCTGGTGGCCTGGAAGAGTTCTCAATCTGATTACCAGCCCATCGCTTGCGTAGGTCAGGGAGCCAAAAGTTATTTATGGGTGTCCTTGGTCGGTTCAACTTGCTATCAGCATCTTTCAAGGATTTCTTTTACTTGGGGACGGATTGTCTGAGACGTTTATAAAGTTTGAGAGATGGTCAGTTTGGGGAAGGTTGTTTTGTGCGGGTTTTATATGGGGAAAAGGGTCTATTGTTAGGTAATGTTTGGTTATTTTGGATAAGCATACTATTTTTTGCAAAGTTTACTGAGTTCTTTTTTTAATGTCCGATTTCAAATTCATCTTCATTTATTTATAGCTATCATTAATTTCATATTGGCTAGATCTTAAAACGTCGGGTTAATAATAAAGGTAACTTTATTATATAAAAACTTACACGATAAGTCCCGTTAGTTATTAATCATAGATCTTAAAAGATATTTTCTAGGAAACAAATCAAATATTAATTGAGTCAGTCCTTAAGTGTCTTGTTATCAATTTGACAATAGAATCATACGTTTACGACAACCAAAAATAGTACCTGAATAAATGAATAAAATATTAAGATACCGACAACAATACAAATATTGATTTGCAAAACAACGAAAATAACTTTTCTTTCACTTCTGGCATTTAACGTGAAGTCAGATTATTTCCTGTCGGCCATTCCTTTCATACTTTCCTTTCGCTAAACACTTTTCTTATCTCGAAAAGGAAATTCCGAAGAATGATGAATGAACTTCAATTCACACAAATTAGGTGCAGGAATTTGAAGGGGTTCCCTACAGATTATATTATTGGAATATTGACTAAATGAAGGTTTATTTTAAGTCCCACGTAGATTTTAGAAAATAACTACGTAGAAAATAACATTTACATTCACTTGCTTTAATTTCTTGGCAGAACCTAAAACACATGAAAACATTACCCAGGTCACTAGACATGATATTTGGGGTGTGATATCTTATAATAATAATAATAAGCTTCTAGGAATGAAAGCATGTAATATTTCCAAAGTGCATGCTATAGTATGTCACTGAAAAATTATAAAAGCAATCAATTTTATGAGGATCTCTACATATACGTCAAAAGGGGAATTCTTGGAAACAGACAATAATGAGCGCTCTGCATGGTTAAATAGTAATACCTATCATATTTGGTAACAATTATCCATGTAGTAATCATTTCCGGGTAAACCCATTAATTTACATATATAATATCTCTTCGGCACCATTAAATTATTTGGATTGTAATTGCATTTATATAGAAAATGTATGTTACGTTAATCGCATCCCATGACATTTCAGTATGAAAGGCAGTTAGTTAGCATTCCCCTTACGTCCCAGTTTAGTAAGAGACAACGTAAGAACAAAAATATGCATGAATCTCCAACCATCACAACGATCAAATCACAATGATTGTCTCGCTACGAAAATGGATAACTACGACTTGTTAACACGTAGCGGGAATTCCGAATCTCTTTATTATTTCCGCCGGAATGCCTTAAGGAGAAATTCCCACGGTGCTGCCTTATTTATGAACAAGCTGCCAGTTTGGGACGAAATAGGGATGAATTAGCTGCTTTTCTTTTCTATTGATGTACAAATGAAGTGAACACCTTCGTTAACAATGCAGTATTTTAGATTAAACGTTCCAAAATTGACTGAGAGGTAACAGTGCATAAATATTTAGTAAGGTTACAGTATATATGATTCTATTGCTTAATTTCCTACAATTTTCATTATGTAATTTATTAAAAACCACTGAAGACTATAACTTCGAGTACAGTAGGTACAATTGAGAGTTAATGATCCTTAATACCTTTTAATATTTTAGATTAAGTTAAATTTGTACAGTAGGGCTCAATGTTTGCGACTGTTTTACTAAAAAAAAATTTGTAACTATAACATTAAGATCGATACTAGTGAACTAAAATTTTAGGTGTATTCTTTTTCGGCTCTTTGCTAAAACAGGCTGTAACAGCTTAAAAGATTTAGGCTGTCAGTTTTTATTGACCATAAACAAACCCATACAACGAAAATTTCTAGCCCAAACCGTCCCCAATGGTCGATTTTGGCCAAATCACTAGAAAAGTCGTAAACTCACGCCCGAAAACTAAATCGTATTATCTGAAACAAACTATCAAATCGATACCTAGGAAAGTAGGGCAGACCTTTTCCTAGGCAAACCTTTTTTTGGCGGAAATTAGGGCCTTTGCTATTGGCAATAAGGTTGCGGGCCCTGTCTTTGGAAATTCGGGCGAATCATTTAGACCCAGAAAAGGGGCTGTTGGAAAAATTCACCCCGAAGCCTTTTCAGCAGTGTTTACAAACTGGAGGCTGTCTTTTGACCAGCGCGTGTGAAAAGATGAGGCGCCGCCTTTAAAGGCAGTGAATACGCGAGCTTAGAAAATGGAAAATCGTGCTCTGGTTAGATGAGTATTCTGTATGTTATTTTAATGATACATACAACTCAACCCCTAAACTGTTGCCAAGTGTTTAGAAGTTCACGTGCCTATGCAATATATATTCTCAGCGATTTAACATCAATTGCTATAATCTTTCTCAAACTAGTTTGTACTAAACGTGACAATTATTGATGAACAATTTTGCCATAAAATATGCATGGGCTGAACAGGTTTTCCGTACGAGACGTTGTGCAACTTATAAACTTAATAAATGCTGATATAAAATAAATAAAAATCTTCATAAATAGATCATAAACATCTTTAAACAACAAATTAAACTATTTCTGTCACTGAGACCGCAGCGAGCGTCTCCAGGAAATCACTTTCCTTGCATCCCGCCGAGCGATTTACGATCAGATATTAGGTAATTGGGTGGCGGAGCGCTCCTTGAATTATTCAGCAGCCTCTCGCTCCCCATTTGCATGACTAGTTCTGTGCCCCAATGGAAGCGAGTGAGAAAAATGGCATTTATTGCTTCATAGGCACGGATCGGATATTGAGTGGGCTGAACGGCTGGGTCTAGGCATGCTACTCTTACTAGGTCAAAATGAAGAGTTAAGGGAAGGGTATGAAAAAAGACAAATGCGTTCACGACCATTAACCCTTGCGGGAAAGTCAGAGGTTCAGGTTTCCATCTCCGCTATTGCAAAGGTAGTAATTCTATGGCAACCTCGAACCCACGAGTCGACCAGATAGTCAACGAAATTACTTCTCAATTTTTGTCGTAATTAATTAATTTATGATGTCTCATCGGTAATAATTTCTTTAAATAACCATAACAGTTGATCTCATCTCTACCGTAGTGAATAGAAATAGCTTGACCCTTAATCGCCCATTACTTCCGTTCAAAACAAGACCCTAGTTGACTGCTACGACCTATGAAACTAGTTAGCATTCATGTGACGCTGAATTGAATCTAAGTGGTTAGGGGCTTGCAATCTGTCACCAATCAAATATTTTATATCAATCACAACCCCCACAACAGTGCTTCAGGAGCCTTAGGATATACATCTTAGGGTTTGTTCACCCTAAAAGGCATGAAAACATTTGAACATTACATAAACATACACAATAAACACTCAAACTCGACACCTTTCTCTTGCTACCTATATGTATGTTAACATGTTGGAATAAGACAGACGTGCAAACGTTTTGCCAGGCTTAACAGTCTGCCTGTACATGACCTGCTTTCCGCCTCAGGCGATACGGATAGCGATGGAAATGGCGTGAGCAAATCTAGGTTGAACGATGTGAGCCTACACCCGCCACTATTGCCTTATTATACGCTTTCCGTGATCTTCTATCGATATTGGTTTCGGTAAGGTAGGGTTTGGGATAACGTTTTAACATATGCTTTTTGTGTCAGGCCGCTATAAGCTCACGTTTTTTACTGGAATAAATGTATTACGTGGTAGTGTAAATGTATGGTTATGTATATAGACATAATCATTACATTCTGGTAAAAGGGGCACGTTATGTTATTTCCTTATATCCTCTATCGATATGTTTCCTTCATTTTTATCCTTATATTTCTTCTATTATTATCCTTAACAACAAGCTCAATGTGACAAACAATTCTTTGGAGGCATTGTTACGTATATGTACACTTTAACCATTCAAATTCGTGGATATTACGTATACTTAAGTAAAAACAAACACTTTCACAACAATAATCCCTGCAGATTAGTCAGAGGTTCAAGTAACCATCTCCGCAACTATTAGTAACTCTATGACCACCTTCAAGCCACGTGTTGACCAAATCTGTACTCAATGCAACAGGTGGTAAGCCGCATCAATAAGCACCATTACCTAAGTACTTATATCAATGAAAACTATAACATTGTACTAAAGATCTCAATTATGCGCCAACAATATCCTAGTAAAAAAGGTAAACTAACGCCCGACCGCCGCGAAGTTTTCCCTAATGAGAGGAATTTGTCTCCTCGACTAAAGCAGAACAAGTTGGGGATAAAAAGTGCTAGTAAACGGCCATTCGTCTTGGCACGTCCTAATGGTGATCAGGCTACGAAATACGGCGACGGGGCTAACAAGGAAAATGTCTATGGGCTGGAACCAACTGGAAGATATTTGTTTGATGAGATAGAGTTGGGTTGTAATTATTCGTATTATTTTTTTAAACTATGAATGAGTTAACAAAGCATCAATTAAAATTTTAATGATTACAATTTTTTTTTTTTGTTAACGTAGTTAATAAGCATGTAGTCACACAACAAAATGGAACAGTAAAAGAATAAAAATATGTATCCTAAGTAATTAAATATTTAGCACTATAATCTTTTCGGGACAATAAGAGGTTTAAGATTCACCATGAAACATAAATTTTATAAGATTACCTAATATCCAATAATAATAAATTTTAAATAACAATCATTTAATATATGGTAGACAATTAAAACAATAATTTAATTAAATATGTTGATGTGTTTATATTCATATCCCTACCGTTAATATCCTTTAATATTCTGAAAAATTATGTGTCATATTTCATCATCAATTATTACCTATAATTATATATTTTATTAATTATCTGAGACCGGGTCAAAACACGATAAATTTATAAAGATATGTGATTACCTTTATTTTGCCCGACGTTTCGACCCAGTTGCATAGGCCGTGGTCGCGGGAAGACTAGCTAGCAAGCTAGACTAGCGGGAAGTCCGTCACAGCTAAAATGTCTGTCTACCCTCACAATTGGAATTTTTGTTAATTCATAGCACGACACACTACACTCACACTATCCGAAGACACATCCGCAGTTACGCCACGCGAATATAATCCCATGATTACTGGTTCCCATGTTTCTGACAGCCTAAAACCATCCTCACGATTGAAATTATTGGGATGTTTTTTAATTTCAATAGCCTCACGAACAACTCTGGGATAATAATGTTGTTCCGTGGAGACGATTTGAGGCTGATGTAATTCAATCCAATGGTTTGAACCAGACATCAGGTGTTCCGCTATCGCTGACTTTTGTGGTTGCCTATTCTTTACAGCTGCTATGTGTTCCTTGACCCGTTCCTGGACACTTCTTTTTGTTTGGCCAATGTAAACTTTACCGCAACTGCATTGAATTTTATAAACACCCGGGTTTTGAAAAGGGATAACATCCTTCGCGCTCCGTAATTTGCTTGCTACTTTGAATACTGGTTTAAAAACGGTGTCAATCGAATACTGTTTTAAGATTGCACCTATTTTGTCCGTTATTCCTTTCACATATGGTAGAAATGCCGGTTGTCTGCGTACAATTGGATGTTTATCCCTCTTTGGTTTCACCGTGAGACCTGTCGTTTTGTAACCATTTTTCTTCAGCACCTCCTGGATGTGAGCCAGTTCTCCGCTTAAATGGTCAGGGTCACACAGATCATATGCCCGGTTTACCAAAGTCCTCACAACAGACTGCGTATGACGTGGGTGGTGATGTGACGTGGCGTGCAGGTATCTATCCGTGTGTGTAGGTTTCCTGTGTACAGAATGCGCCAAGGTTCCATCCGATCTGACCATTACTTTTACGTCTAAAAAGGCCAACGTTCGATCCTCTTCAACCTCAACGGTGAACTTGACTTTTGGATGGATGGAGTTTAGGTAACTGGCATATTCTCTCGCACTATTTTCACCTCCTCCAATGATACAAAAGATGTCATCCACGTATCTCTTCCAAAGTCTAATACTTGAAGGTCCACCATTTAAAGCCCTTTCTTCAAAATGTTCCATCCAGATATTGGCAAGTACCGGCGCCACAGGGCTGCCCATTGCCACACCATCGATCTGAAGGAAATACTGGCCTTGGTACAAAAAGTAGCTTCCCTTCAAGCAGTGCTCTAACAACGTGATGTATCTATCTGATACGTCTCTCTGCCTAAACTTGTCTTTTATGACTGCCAAACACTCGTCCACTGGAACATTGGTAAACAACGACTCGACATCGAAACTCACCAATACCTCACCTGGTTCCAGTCGTGTGTTCCTTATCATTTTAACAAAGTGACGTGAATCTTTCACATAGGACGACGTCTGGCCCACCAGTTGCTGCAATACTTTTGACACGTGCTTTGCCAGGTCGTACGTGGGTGATCCAATTTGGCTGACAATCGGTCGCAAAGGCACGTTAGCTTTATGTATTTTCGGCAAGCCATAAAGTTTCGGTGGATGTACCACTCTCGCCCTGTGCAGTTGCTCATACTCGTCTTCAGTGAAAAGATCCTCCTGGTCCTTGATCAGTGTACGAATACGGCGATAAACTCTTGCCGTTGGATTGTAGTTCACCGGTTTATACACGGTTTCATCTGCGAGGAGACTTTTGATTTTCGTGTCATAGTCCGCGGTGTTCATCACTACTGTGGCGTTGCCTTTGTCAGCCTTTAGTACCAGCACGTCATCATTATTCCTAAGTGCTCTTAAAGCCAACCACTCAGCCGAGGTAATATTACTCGCAGGCATTCTTGACTTCCGCAACAACACCGCCACATCTTGACGTACAGTTTCGGAATGGCATTTCGGCACCTTGTTACGAATGAGGGCCTCCTCCACTCCACAGATGATCTTTTCAACTGGTGCATGTTTCGGTGTCAATGCAAAATTCATACCTTTTGACAAGACCCGTATAGTTGTGTCATCCATCGCGATATTTGAGAGATTAATCACCGTGTCTGCTTCATTTGTTTGAGATTCATTGCTACCATCATTAAGTCTCAGTCTCGAAATCAATCTCTCAAATTTTCGTGCATGTGTAGCCGTCATTATTTCAAACTTTCGATCAGCTTGAAGGTAGGTAATGCGATCCACTAGTTCAAAATCCTGACGCGAAAACAATTCACTACATTCCAAATGAAGTCTATACAGTTTATTCTGTACCTGGAAAAGTTCTCGTCTATGATTCCGTATAAGTGTGTGTAGTAGTCTGACACTCGCGTTATTGAGAATGCGTTCGGAATAGGCAATGTCCCTGCGACTTTTAACACGTACACACGCAGGTATAACATTGTTCTCACGACACTTCACTAAAAACGACAATGACGTTTCCAGAAAAATCCGCTTCTTCCGAAGCTTCTCAAGATGGCGTATTTTATTTGCACTTTCCTGCCCGTATCGGTTTGCAATAGTTATTTTTAAACACTCGCGTTTTTATACTCATTTTATTAATTATCTGAGACCGGGTCAAAACACGATAAATTTATAAAGATATGTGATTACCTTTATTTTGCCCGACGTTTAGACGTAGTGGATCGCATTACCTACCTTCAAGCTGATCGAAAGTTTGAAATAATGACGGCTACACATGCACGAAAATTTGAGAGATTGATTTCGAGACTGAGACTTAATGATGGTAGCAATGAATCTCAAACAAATGAAGCAGACACGGTGATTAATCTCTCAAATATCGCGATGGATGACACAACTATACGGGTCTTGTCAAAAGGTATGAATTTTGCATTGACACCGAAACATGCACCAGTTGAAAAGATCATCTGTGGAGTGGAGGAGGCCCTCATTCGTAACAAGGTGCCGAAATGCCATTCCGAAACTGTACGTCAAGATGTGGCGGTGTTGTTGCGGAAGTCAAGAATGCCTGCGAGTAATATTACCTCGGCTGAGTGGTTGGCTTTAAGAGCACTTAGGAATAATGATGACGTGCTGGTACTAAAGGCTGACAAAGGCAACGCCACAGTAGTGATGAACACCGCGGACTATGACACGAAAATCAAAAGTCTCCTCGCAGATGAAACCGTGTATAAACCGGTGAACTACAATCCAACGGCAAGAGTTTATCGCCGTATTCGTACACTGATCAAGGACCAGGAGGATCTTTTCACTGAAGACGAGTATGAGCAACTGCACAGGGCGAGAGTGGTACATCCACCGAAACTTTATGGCTTGCCGAAAATACATAAAGCTAACGTGCCTTTGCGACCGATTGTCAGCCAAATTGGATCACCCACGTACGACCTGGCAAAGCACGTGTCAAAAGTATTGCAGCAACTGGTGGGCCAGACGTCGTCCTATGTGAAAGATTCACGTCACTTTGTTGAAATGATAAGGAACACACGACTGGAACCAGGTGAGGTATTGGTGAGTTTCGATGTCGAGTCGTTGTTTACCAATGTTCCAGTGGACGAGTGTTTGGCAGTCATAAAAGACAAGTTTAGGCAGAGAGACGTATCAGATAGATACATCACGTTGTTAGAGCACTGCTTGAAGGGAAGCTACTTTTTGTACCAAGGCCAGTATTTCCTTCAGATCGATGGTGTGGCAATGGGCAGCCCTGTGGCGCCGGTACTTGCCAATATCTGGATGGAACATTTTGAAGAAAGGGCTTTAAATGGTGGACCTTCAAGTATTAGACTTTGGAAGAGATACGTGGATGACATCTTTTGTATCATTGGAGGAGGTGAAAATAGTGCGAGAGAATATGCCAGTTACCTAAACTCCATCCATCCAAAAGTCAAGTTCACCGTTGAGGTTGAAGAGGATCGAACGTTGGCCTTTTTAGACGTAAAAGTAATGGTCAGATCGGATGGAACCTTGGCGCATTCTGTACACAGGAAACCTACACACACGGATAGATACCTGCACGCCACGTCACATCACCACCCACGTCATACGCAGTCTGTTGTGAGGACTTTGGTAAACCGGGCATATGATCTGTGTGACCCTGACCATTTAAGCGGAGAACTGGCTCACATCCAGGAGGTGCTGAAGAAAAATGGTTACAAAACGACAGGTCTCACGGTGAAACCAAAGAGGGATAAACATCCAATTGTACGCAGACAACCGGCATTTCTACCATATGTGAAAGGAATAACGGACAAAATAGGTGCAATCTTAAAACAGTATTCGATTGACACCGTTTTTAAACCAGTATTCAAAGTAGCAAGCAAATTACGGAGCGCGAAGGATGTTATCCCTTTTCAAAACCCGGGTGTTTATAAAATTCAATGCAGTTGCGGTAAAGTTTACATTGGCCAAACAAAAAGAAGTGTCCAGGAACGGGTCAAGGAACACATAGCAGCTGTAAAGAATAGGCAACCACAAAAGTCAGCGATAGCGGAACACCTGATGTCTGGTTCAAACCATTGGATTGAATTACATCAGCCTCAAATCGTCTCCACGGAACAACATTATTATCCCAGAGTTGTTCGTGAGGCTATTGAAATTAAAAAACATCCCAATAATTTCAATCGTGAGGATGGTTTTAGGCTGTCAGAAACATGGGAACCAGTAATCATGGGATTATATTCGCGTGGCGTAACTGCGGATGTGTCTTCGGATAGTGTGAGTGTAGTGTGTCGTGCTATGAATTAACAAAAATTCCAATTGTGAGGGTAGACAGACATTTTAGCTGTGACGGACTTCCCGCTAGTCTAGCTTGCTAGCTAGTCTTCCCGCGACCACGGCCTATGCAACTGGGTCGAAACGTCGGGCAAAATAAAGGTAATCACATATCTTTATAAATTTATCGTGTTTTGACCCGGTCTCAGATAATTAATAAAATGAGTATAAAACGCGAGTGTTTAAAAATAACTATAATTATATAATCATAGAATTACTACCTTCACAATTGTGGAGATGGAAACCCCGCAAGGGTTAGTGGTCGTGAATGCAATTGTCTTTTTTTTTCTTTTTTTCATCATCATATATATACAATAATCGTATTTAATTCAATTATAATGAACGTGGTAATTATAATGAATACTTGTACGTGAATCTCCATTAATTATTATCTATACTCAAAACTTTAAAGTAGCCCGGCATAACAAAACTAACTTACTAACTTTAACTTAGCAACTACCCTGATTGAAAGGCCCAAGACAAATTCGTAGTCGTAAACTACTTCCGCGGCCGCTCGTAGTACGCAACCGCCCACGCACAAGTCTGTCAGGTGTCTACGAGGCAACAAGTCGGCCGAACGACCCAGTTCATTGGCCTACTTACCCATTGCCTGGGCTCAGAGTACCCCGCCGGTACCCCTTCGGTATTGACAGAACACGCCCCGAGTGAAACAGACATTTATTTATTTATTTAACGTCGCTTTAACAACTTAGGTCATAAGCGACAAAACAATATATAGATATTAACATCGTTAATAGGAACATGGGCGAATAATGAAATTGTAAATTACTTTATTATACAAAACTAAACATTATAATCGATTATATATATATCAGTAAGTTTCAGAAACTGTAAAACTTTTTCATATGTTTCAGTACGATGTAGATGTTGGAAGAAAATGAGGACTATATTGCCAAATAATAAGTAATGTTATGAGTTATGTGTAGGTTGAGACTGGTATGAGTTAAAAGTGTGATAAAAAGGTTAAGGTATTTTAAGAAATGGTAAAAGTATAAGGAGTCATAATAAATTTATAAATAAAATTATATTACTCCTTTTATTTCCACTGTAAATACATATAGATTAGATTCAATTTCAGATTTTAGCAATGTAGAAATGTTGACATTGGAATGATGTATGAGCTTTTAGTATAGATTTAGGGGATTGAATCGCAATTTTATTTGATCTTTATACGGGCTCTAAAGTCTTTATATATGGATTCGGGAGCCTGTGTTAGGGTTAATGGGGCCTACTCAGACTGGTTCAGTATCCGAAAGGGTGTGAGGCAGGGCTGTGTAGCTTCGCCGTGGCTGTTCAATCTGTTCATGGATAGTTGCTTGACTGATTTGAAAGAAAGTGACAGAGGATTGCGTATGGGCGAGTTGATCATTAAATGCCTCTTGTACGCTGACGATCAGGTTCTTCTTGCATCATCGGCGTGTGAGTTGCAGGAGATGGTCACTTGCATGAATGAGTCCCTTAAGAGGAAAGGAATGAAAATTAATGTAAATAAAACGAAAGTAATGGTCATGGAGGGACTTAGCAAGACAGAGTGCAAGATTGACATAGATAATGAAAGAGTCGAACAAGTGAATGATTTTGTGTATCTGGGAACACTTTTTACTAGTAACGGAAAATGTGAGGGAGATATTGAACGTAGAGTGTGTGCAGGTAATAAGATTAATGGGGCTATGTATAGTGTTATGGGTAGCCAGTTGATTTCTCAATCGGCACGTATGGCTATTCATAGGGCTGTGCTGGTTCCAACATTGACTTATGGTAGTGAAAGTTGGGTATGGCAAAAGAAGCATGAAAGTAGAATCAATGCCGTCGAAATGCGGTCACTGAGAAGCATGTTAGGAGTAACATTGAATGATAGAATTAAAAATAGTGTGATAAGGGAAGGTTGCGGTTTGAAAGAAGATGTAGTGACTAAGATTGAAAAGGGCATGCTTCGATGGTTTGGACATGTTATGCGGATGAATGATAGCAGATTGACAAAAGGAATATATATGAGTGAAGTGGAAGGGCGGTTACGTAGGGGCCGGCCTAATAAGACATATAACAGTCAGATAGACGCTATATTGAAAAAAGGTGACGTTAGGAGTACCTATAACCGCCGAGAGTGTATGAGAGGATGTATGAATGTCAATGAAGCGAAAGTGGTCTGTCAGGATCGAGACAAATGGGGATCCGTGATCTCTGCCTACCCCTCTACAGGGAATCAGGCGTGATGTGTATGTATGTATGAATCGCAAGTTATCAGCAATAAATTTTGCTCGGATTTTTCAAATATATATTTAAGGGAATATGCCGATTCATTTCGTCTTTAACCTATGTATCTGATAAAAATCATGAATATTTTTATGTGTATTTTGAAATATTTTACACAATCCTTTTATTTAAACATAAGTCTATCAGCTCCTACAAAAATGCTGTTCACAATTTATCAGTGGTGACACTTACCTTAGCCGAGAATAAATTAAAAATACTTTCGCGAAATTAAGTTAACGCTACTCAGTCACTCACGAGGTAGACGAATTACTCATTGGATCATGCTTTTTAAACTTTCTCTAGATATCCTAGGTTACAAAAACAACAAGCTTCATTCTTTCATAAAGAAAACGTGTAACTCAATGCATGCTATAGTTTGGTTTATAATGGATTGAATCAGCAGTGAGTTACAATCAAATTGTGTCACATTGACAAGAAAGATAAATGTAGGTAGTTAAATGTAAGTTTTTCTCTAGCTCTGCCTAAATAGATATTGTACTGAAAACAAACCGTCTTATAAAATCATTATCATGTCTCATAGAATTTATACTATAAAAGGGGCTAAGGATAATTACAATCTCATTATGTATAGTTATTAAACAACAAATTCCCTGTAAAACTGCTCTTACAGTTGGACTGAAAAAAGGATTTCAAAGTATTGATAATAATCTATACGCTGTAAGTTGTCGTTAATCATATAATAAAGAAAAAAGACAAACGCATTCACGACCATTAATCCTTGCGGGGTAGTCAGAAGCTCAGGTTTTCATCTCCTCAATTACGAAGGTAATAATTCTATTGCTACGTCGAACCCACGTGTTGACCAGATAGTCAGTACTGAACGTGACAGGTGGTAGGCCATGTAACCATTTACAAGCACTGACTGTTCGGACTGACTGAGTGTTCGGAAAACAGATGTTTTCCCTCACAGTAATGTTCGATGTATTTAATGAATGCATTTTTATTACGTACACAGATATTCAATTAACACTAATACAGAGTCAAACGCCAAACAACTGAGCTACGCCGCATTTTAAGCCAATAATTTATGAGAGTGTACTCAATATTTTCTAAGCTTACTCTTTCTAAGTGAGGAAGTCGGAAGCTCCGATCTCTTAAGAGTCTTAGTCGGTGCCACGCTGTCTGATAAACGAACAGATTATGGCCCAAGCTGTAGTAGGATGTATACAAGCTCAGTCGATCTTTATATTAGCGAATCTATTTCAAAATGTTATTAATAAAAGTAATTAATTAACTATTTGCTAAGGATGACAGAGAGAATCAGAGAGAATCGCTGAAATTTGATCCATTTCCAGGACAAAAAGGGAAAACCTAGAAGGTGTTCTTTTCTGTATAGAATATAGTAAAGATACACTATTAAAATAATTTTGCAACATCCACCTAAATCCATAGGACAATTGTTTTTCAAAATTTTAATATATGTTTAAAGAATGCCCGCAAACACTTAAAGTTTCCTGAACCACTTCTTACTACTGAACTTCTAATATTAACCTTTCCTATATTCTTAAACAGACCCCTACTAAGAAATCTCGAAGGCCAACGGAAGATGATTAATTAAAACCCTCATTAATATTCTCCTTGGTTCGCTAATGTATCGAATCAATTAATAATCGGAACACGATTAATCGAGTTGCCCGCAAAAGTACAAAATGAAATTTTCAACAATAATGTTGGTGGTTGTGACTTTTTTATCATAACGGCGAGGTCTTCAGGGCAAGGCCGGGCGAGCGAGACGGCTGCATGCGCGGAGCCTCTCGAGGAAACAGGATGGAGCTAAGGAATGCAAGCTAAGGTCAGGCAGGCTAGTGACCTGACCTAGTTTAGAGCCCACCGTAGTATTGATTCGACCTGCCCGAGCCTTGATATATGCTCGACATCCGAATGATATAGATGCCAGTTCGTTGTTTGGCCTACTGTCACGTTTGACAGCTGGGTGTTGAAACTGACAAAATAATTCACAGATATGACTTGTTGTATAAGGCTTTAATTTGAACCTACCCCAAGACTCTTGATGTTTGAAATAAACTGAAGATTGAGTAACTTAGACTGATCTCATATTTTAGACGGCTTTACTAGCGATCAAAATATAAATAGAATGCATGGAGATTCAAGGCTTGTCGTATGTTGTGACTAAGAGACTAAGGGTGAAAAGTTTCCTTTGGAACATGATTGCAGTCGATCAATATTTCAAATCAATGCTATCGCAAACCCGTTAGTTATTCTAACTGAGGAAATAATATACCTACACGGCTCTATCCATCCCCAAGGGATAAAGATACTTCAATATATGTCTTTATATGTCAATTGTCAAAATTACGTTTGACGACCTCCGTGGCGTGATCGGCTAATCGTGATGTTCCGGGTTTGATTGCCGATGGAGACAGAGTTATGAACTACGCTTTTCTCCTGCGATAGCACATTGGTTATGAAAATATCAATCAATCAGCATGTACTAGTCCACTGCTGGACGTAGGCCTCCCCAAGGGTACACCACAAACGACAATCTTTCGTGGCCTTCATCCAGCCACTACCAGCAACCCTCTTGAGGTCATAGGTCCACCTGCAAATATTGTTATGCAAAAATGTATTCATCTAAATATAATAAGAATATATTTGCTAATTATATATGCTAGATATGTATTTATCTATGTATAATAAGTCTATATTTCTTAAATATACGTTGACTAGTACCCCTGACAGAAATCTTAAATGTACTTATTAAGGACCTAGTTCAAATAGTGTAGTAATGTCCCTAACAATTTTTATACATATTTTGTTGTTGTTGCAGCTTGGGTGCTGGGCTGGTGGATGTGCAAGACCGTCCCCTACGTCCAAGGGCTATCCGTGGCAGCCTCAGTATACAGCCTGGTAGCTGTGTCACTTGACAGGTGAGATTAGATATTAAACAAACAAGAACTTTTTTATTCAGGTCGTATGGACATAGTTTCCCTTGCCTTTCCAAAGGGATAATCTCATATAATAAACTCACTACAACTACAAATATGATCCATTGTTTAATATTAAAACTTTTCATATTCATTTCCCCTATTGCAGTGGTAATCATTAATGGCCTTATCGAACCCAAGTATTCACCAGTCGTACATATATAGTCAGTACTCAATGTGACAGATGTTAAATATTGTCATAATTTAAAAGCACTGTTACGGAAACTCTATTCTGTTATCAATAATGCGTTAAAAAAAATAGTAGATAATGCTCCGTTAGATTTACAATATTAACTCTTTATTGAGACACAACATTGAATTTTATTAAAATTATAATGAAATGTAAAGAATAACACACGGTTATTTATTACTATAAAAATAAATAAGAAAAAATAATGGAAACTAATAACACCTATCTAAAATCTCTGAGATAAATGCCGAAACCTCGACCTTGCAATACGAAAATTTCAGTTGAGCACTCTATTCGCTATTTGCTCTAGCAGCCGTCTCATCCAATACTCTCGCAAGAGTTTTGTATACAAATAACTAATAAATCACAATTCATCTACGGCCCACCAAATACACAAGCATTGTGAGGGAATTGAGTTGAAATGAACCGACTGGTATTCTGCTATTGGAATCGCTCACATTGGCATGGCACTGCTATGCACATTTAGGTATTTAGCTCATTTGATCATGTTAACAGCGCTGCATACTTCACAGGATATGAAAGCAATTAGGCAAGCACTGATTATGTGCATCACAGTTTAGAATATTCAAACCACAGTTATGATTTGTGTCGGTACTAGCTCGATTTTAATACAGCTATGTAAATAATCTGGCATAGTCCGTATCACTGAATTCAATGCTTAAATATGAGAATGTTCATGATTAATAACTAACGGGACTTATCGCGTATGTTTTTATTTAATAAAGTTACCTTTATTGTGATTGTGACTGTGAGTCTGCCCGTGACCAAGCCTGCTGCATCGTAGCCGAAACGTCGGGTTAATAAAGGTAACTTTATTATATAAAAACATACGCGATAAGTCCCGTTAGTTATTAATCATAAGTATAAATCGCGAATCTCTTAAAACTTTAATATGAGAATGTTTTTGATAAAACGAGAAATCTCGTCAATCATAAGTGAAGTTACCTACTCAATCATTTCACACGAAATAAACGTAGTTAGACTCCTACGGCGTTGGTGGTTGGTTAAGGTTCATCCCATTTATAGACTCTAGCTCTCGCGAAGTTAACAATTACACTTGTGGACTATTCGAGTAAAACTAGCAACTTGTATCTGTCTGGAACAGTGTTTGAATTAATACGAAGTTCTCATCGCGCCCGAGAGCATTCGTCGACTTAATTAGTCTAAACTAAAATCGATACAAGACAAAAGTTGTCGAGTTCCAAAAGAAAACGCGTCGATGGAGATTTTAATGAGATAACGAATCAAATTGGTCAATTAAGATAGATGTCTGCGAGACTGCGAATTCGGAATGTCGTTAAATGGGATTGAAGGTTTTTCAGGTATCTTTCTTCGCAAGGATGACTAATGTATATTTATTAATGTTTAAATTTTTTTTAATTAAGTATTTCTACTGTTAAAGTACATTGTTCAGGATTCATTTTTAATTTCATTATCTAAAAAGTCATCGCATTGAGTTATTTCGTACCTTATTTCAGTTTAGATACGGTATTGTTAGAAACTAATTAAGTATTTATTATAAAGCTAATTAGGTAAAGGAAAAGCTTATTAGATATTACTTAAAAAAGCAAACTAACTACGTATTACTAATATAGGAAAAACCGTAGATAATTAACTAATTTCGATAGACCCCATCAAATTTCACGATGAGTAACATAAAGTTAAACCAAGAGCCCATTTTCACCATCCTTTGACTGCCTGTATACTACTACCTATATATTTTCTACAGCATACTCACGTTTTTATAGAGAATCTCGCCTCAACATTAAACTTCCATTAACAGGATAAGTTGTGGAATATTTTGCATAAATCCGCTCCAAGGTTGTCCTTGAAAGTTTTCGATGTCAACACATCAATCAACTGAACTAATGATTGCAACAGTACAGGCAAGTGCGAGATGCGTGATCCGGGCTTAGTTCGAACTTATGATGTTTTTAATGCTTATATCTACGTACTAACATTTATGTATAGAAGAAATCGGCACTTAACGTGTTTGCGTATTATCTTTGCCACTAAAATTTGATTTTTATTACATATTAATACAATAATTTGAAAAAGAAAACGCAATTTCACCTGAACTGAATACCCATAATACAATATAAATAAATCGGGTTGCAGTTAAATCAAAAATCAAAGTATTCGTTTGTTATGCATAATATCAATGACGTTGGATTTTACTCAAGATATAAAAAAAAAACTAATAAATAAAATTAACAATAATACCGAAACAAAGTTCCTAAGCTTGCTTTTGTATAAACGTCAGATTTGTTTTCCAAGTTTAAGAGATGACCATGAATCTTTGAGAGCAGAACGCATCTGCCATCCCTCACTCAGAGCAATAATTAGGAAGATAATTATTTTGACAAGGGTTATTTTTACCTATACTTAGGTTCCGTACTCAAGCATTCACATTTAGCTCGCTTCTAAGAATAGATAGGACGCAGGAGATCGTCGTACGGGCATTTAGACACTTTGCACATAAACATACGTCGTACAAGCATAAAATATCTTATTAAAGGCACCAAATTTTCATTATTTTAAATACAAAGATAAACGCGTTCACGACCATAAACCCTTGCGGGTGACATTCTCCACAACTGCGAAGGTAGTAATTCTATGGCCACCTCGAACCGACTTATTGACCTGATAGTCAGTACTCGATGTGACAGCATGTCGCCATTTACAAGCACTAACTGTTACCTGTTCGGAGAACAGGTAGGTTTTCTCACGATCTTCTCTCTCTCACCGTAATATTCGATGCATTTCATAAATTTATTTTTAATATGAAACTGTACATAGAAATTCATCAATCTTCATTTCCATTGGTTCATGCCCAAGCGGGATTTGAACCGTATACAGAGTCAAGCCCAAAACAACTGAGCTACGTCGAATTTAAATACAATTGAAAAATTTAATATCCATTCGTTTGAATTTGGTTTCTCTTAACGAGAATCAAAGCCTCTGAACTTGCTTTGACTCTGAACCAACAATGTGTACAAAAAATAAGGGGCGCTTTTAATGTTATTGTTATTAATGTGGGAATTATTCATTCAGGGAGCGTACGTTTGGCTTTTCGATGTTATATCTTCGGCCGTGTTGACTGAATAAAGTTCATTTCGACATTCGCGTCACGCGCTTCATTAATAAAATTCTATTTAATAATATTCGTTATTCCTGACGTTTCGAACGAAAAAGTTTCTCTTATTTTTCAGGGACAAACTTTATGCGAATTAATACTATGAGTATGTATAGTACAATAGACACTTTTTTATATATGGTAAACATCGAAGACTTAACTTTTAAGTTGACTCAGACGATAATTAGATACAGTTTATATAATATGTATATAAGTTCATTGGTTTCATAAAATTTTTAATTTGTTTGCGGAGATGGACACCTGAACCTCTGACTACCCAACAAGGGTTAATGGTCGTGAACGCGATTGTTTTTTTAAAGTTTTAAAAAAAAATTGTGCCACTACCATATTAAACCATGACCTTCGTGTTAAAAACAATATTTAATATTTTTTACTTTGCTTTAGTATACGACTATTGTGCAATTATAACATTATTGAATCATTATTATAATAAAATTATTTACTCGTTCATGAATAATAAACATCGTCCTATAAACATCATAATAAAATTAAATTACTAGCAGAAAACAAAATATAATAAAATAGTGAGCTTTTACTATCATTTCGAAGCTCAATGTCAAAATTAATGCTAGTCATATAACGAACACATAAAATGTATGGGAGCATCTATAAAGATTCCGTAGTCATAAACTTAAGGACAATCATAACATTGAAACATACACATGGACGCTAAAAAAACCTTGGCTTATCCATTTCTAATATTAAAAACTGAATAGCATATTGCATAGGAACCCTTTTTCAAAAGATAACTACTACGATAGGCGTAATGAGTTGTCATTACTACATAGTATAAAATAAAGTCGCTTTCTTTGTCCCTATGTCCCTTTGTATGCTTAAATCTTTGAAACTACGCAACGGATTTTGATGCGTTTTTTTTAATAGAGTGATTAAAGAGGAAGGTTTATATGTATAATAACATCCATTAAATAGTGGAGTAGGCTATATATTTTATACCCGTGCGAAGCCGGAGCGGGTCACTAGTGTTAGATTTAGTAGTTGCATGTCTGTTTCAAGTTTTGTTCATATCTTTGACCAGATCAGTATAGAAATCGACTAAGAGATTGCGGGTTAATTAATATACAGGGTGGCGCATTCAAAACGGTCAGTATGGGAAAGTCTAAAACTATAAGAGATACGAAGATTTGTTCTTATGAACCATGTCACCGATTTTGATAAAAATAAAAACTGCATTCATACTTTCTTTGAAAATCCAACTGTATCCAGTACGGGAATCGAACCCGGTTGCTTTGAAAAAATAAATTGGCCCTTTTCACTTTTTCTTTTTAAATATCGATTGTGTAGGTCTTAAGCTGTAAACGTCTCTATGAAACATGGTGTCGAAAATGAATAAAATGCATTGTTTTGGCATACTTTAGTTTATCATAGTAGTTTACATACACCGTAACAATATTCAACAGACATGTAAAATTGTCTCTATGGCTGTTTGTAGTTTTGTACTTCCCTACTTGTTACACACACCATATCATGTGGCATTAGCATTGCATTAATCCTTTAAAGAGGTTTTGTTATCTACAGTAATCAAATACTAACATATCTATTGAAAAGTCCACTTACAGTGACGTGTTATTAAAAAAGTAAATTTCTTGTGGGATTACGTTAAGTATGAATTTTACAAAACAAGCTATGACACCATTGAAAACCTAAAAGTAGCAATGAAGTCAATTGTAACGCAAATTCACCACATGAAAATACAAAATTCAATAGTAAGATCGTTACCTAAACGTGTTGAATATTGTAATGAAAACAACGGTGGTCACTTAGAAAACCTACTATGATAAACTAAAGTATGCCAAAACAATGCATTTTATTCATTTTCGACACCATGTTTCATAGAGACATTTACAGCTTAAGACCTACACAATCGATATTTAAAAAGAAAAAGTGAAAAGGGCCAATTTATTTTTTCAAAGCAACCGGGTTCGATTCCCGTACTGGAAACAGTTGATTTTTCAAAGAAAGTATGAATGCAGTTTTTATTTTTATCAAAATCGGTGACATGGTTCCTAAGAACAAATCTTCGTATCTCTTATAGTTTCAGACTTTCCCATACTGACCGTTTTGAATGCGCCACCCTGTATAGGACGTTGGGCTAGCAATCACCAATATTCTATATCACAAAACTAATATTTCTGAAAATAACCAAGAATTTTTAAGTTTTCAAGAATCTATCCTACAAAATGTCTTTGAAAGAAATTAGTGTATATAATGAAACACAGGTTTCTTTTTTTCAAATTCTGAGCACCCCAAAAAGGATGAAAGTACATGAGTATGTGCAATGAAGTGTTGTGACATTGAGTTTAGGTTTTATGAGAACAAAACCCTTTCCTGATCGTGAAAACAAGCCTTAAATGTGTCATAAAACAAATCATACGAGAGACCTTGGATCGCTAAGTTATGATGACATTACATATTTATAATCCTCCATACTCGAACATACACGAGTACCATTAAATACATCACGTTTCTAATCCTAGTTGAGGTAAACATAATTTTGGAATATTTAACCTAACTAATGTTTCATAGAATTACTACCTTCGCAATTACGGAGATGGACACCTGAGCCTCTGACTACCCCGCAAGGTTTAATGGTTGTGAACGCGTTTGTCTTTTGTCGAATGTTTCATAAAAAATGAAGCGATTCACTTTTTAGCACAAAAATGTATATTTATATTATTTAAGATACAAAAATGGGATGAATTAATTCTTTGATAGGGATCGAATCCTAGACTTTTGATTACCGAATTTTGCCCTACCATCTGCGCCATACCAGGATAATATGAAAACAATAATAAAAAAAAAGTGCCGATTTAACCCGAAATAAGGGAAAAGGCCTTGACATGGTATCAATTCCCCAAGGAATCGTGTCCATGACGCCACAACCCTCCTATATTGTTGTTTTATCACACCGTGGTTTGTTTAAGGATGGGGAAGTAACAAGATACGACTCAAGTGTTACGACTTATTTCTTCTTGAAGGTAGACAGATGCTATACAACAGCCCTTCCTTGTTTTACACTCTCACCAAACAGGCATAAACGAAAGAAAATGTGGGATTAACTTACGCTTTTGCTCTAAGCAAATGCGTTCATTGAATACTATCTGGTCACCACGTGGGTACGAGGCAGCCATAGAATTACTACCTCCGTGATTGGGGAGATGGATATCTGAACCTCTGACTACTCCGTATAGGTTGTTGGTCGTGAACGCGTTTGTTTTATGTCAAATCATACTTAATTTAGCTTTGAAACTAAACTACACGAGAACATACATCAAATCTTAAGCCTATGAAATATTACAGGAAAATTCTCATGCATTATCCCCTTGACCTTCACGAGTAGACAGAAGAACAAATGGGGTTTCTTATTCAAGGAGATTGGGGATTAAGGGATGATGTATGAGAAGGGATTTATTTATCACTAAACGTCATTAGTCACTTTTAACATACAAATTTACGCATCAACATGTCTGTCTGAGGCTTGCAAATAATGTAATTGATTTTATTATATAAAGTCGAATTATGTTGAATGAATGTTGAATTTAACTAAATATTTTGTGTATAAATTTATGACTTTATTAAATAAAAACCTGATTTATAATCTTATATTCATTATGTACTTGAAAAGAAATGTACGATATATGTATATAGCCTATAAATGTAACCACCATTAAAATATGTGAAATTTCTCTTTGTATGTTTTTCTGTTAAGTTAGAAACTTTGACGTATTAACTATTCATAATTCGAGAAGGGCATTCGTAAATTGAAAAACTTCTAAAGTTTTATTGATATTACATTAATTTCAATTGGCATAACTCTAGATTTTAGAATCTGTGATTTTTTCACTCCAATATGACTTTTGAAAGAAATTTTGTAATTAACTAAGTTAAAGACTTTTCTTTTCAAAGTACCCATCACGATATCAATCACTAACGTATATTTCTTCATGATCGTTAATCCATGCAGTGTAGTCAGAGCTTTGAATGTATATAATTATCATTATGAAGTTATTTGACCACTCCAACCCTATTTTTCACTAAATAGTCAGCACTTACCATACATAAGCTAAAAAAAAACACATACATACATATACTCACGAAATTCAATCCCTTTCGGGGTAGACTAAATCCCAGAGACACAACACCTCAATCACTTTTAGCACTACTGTTGTAGCGAATTTTGGTACATTCCATCAACCACTACATGTCGTAAAGAAAGGTAGCTATTCTAAATCCTATTTAAGATCCCAACTTAGCAAGAAATAAAGCCTTAGAACCGATATGAGTAAACATGATAAATTACTGTGTCATTTAAACGCACACCAGTATTATCATGTGAAAGGGGTGCAACGACCTCATAACTCAGGTTCGATCCCCGGCAGGTACATGATAAATACACATCTGATGTCTATTACGAGGGATGTTTAAGGATCGTGTAGCGGAATTTTATGATGGTTCCGCATGCTCAATTATTTATGAGTGTAACGACATTGTTAATAAAAGCTGGGAAAATATATTGATAGAGAGGTAACAGCTGCATTTCTTCTTACAAAGATATACTTGAAGTGGAAGGGTGGTTACGTAGGCCCAATAAGACATATGACAGTCTGATAGACGCTATATTGAAGAGTGACGTTAAAAGTACATATAACCGCCGAGTGTGTATAAAATGATGTATGAGTGTCAATGAAGCGAAAGTGGTCAGTCAGGATCGGGACAAATGGGGATTCGCGATCTCTGCCTACACCTCTACAGCTTATCAGTCGTGATGTGTATGTATGTCTGCACTTGAAGGTAATGATACCTTGCGGAGTAGGCAGAGGTTTCTCTGTCCATGTGCGTAATGTTAGAATAAGTGAATCTTGGTCACTTGAACCCACGTGTTGACCAGATAGTCATAACCTAAGATGATATGTAATAATATGGAAGATGCCAAAAGGAAAAAAAAAACACTCAAGAGCATTCTAATTACATGACAACTTGCATAAGAAATTCATAACTTATGTGCATATTGAAAATATAGAAATGAGATCATATAACGAACATTCAATAGTGAAAACTATATTCAATTTATACTGCACACCCCTAAACTGAGATGAAAAGGGATGCTGCGAAACCCGACTCATTGTTAGGTCCCATATTTAAAACTTAATCTGACAGGGCATTCCCCGATGTTCTGCAATATATTGTACTTTGTTGTATATTTACTTAGATTATATTAAAAATATCCCTTGCTAGTCCAAGGTTAGTATATACTTGATAAATGATAGTAATATAAAGCTTAGTAACTGGTGTATACTGGTGTTGTCTGTATTTATGTGATGCGGACTAAAAACTAGGTATAGATAGAATCTATACATTTGATCGAAGGTAATAACTCTATGGACATCTCAAACCCACGTGTCAGTACTCAATGTGACAGGTGGTCAGCCATGTCGCCATTTACAAGCACTAACTATCACCTGTTCGACGAACAGGTAGGTTTCCTCACGATGTTTTCTCTAACTGCCAATCTGGTTAACACGTGAGTTCGAGGTGTCCATAGAATTACTACCTTCGCAATTGCAGAGATGGAAACCTGAACCTCTGACTACCCCGCAAGGGTTAATGTTCGTGAATGCGTTGGTTTATTTTGTTTTTATATTTGATTTAACTTTTGGCTTAACCCTTAGAGCAATGTTTAGGTTACTGAAAACGTACATGTACAGTCATATAGTCCAGTCTATTCCTAATGGATCAGAAAAACGTTAATAAAATACAATGTAGTTTGTGTATTACATGATAAGAGAGAATATTAAAAAACAATACCGTCTAATCAGAATATTTTATTAAGAAAGGAAGATATTTTTAATATATATTATTATTAACAAGAAAAAGTATATAAAAGTAATTTCAAACAAAAACCGGACTTAGTATCACAAAAGCATCATAGAACCATGAATCTCAATCACATCTTCATCTCCCTCTATCCATGATGAACGGCAATGAGGGGAGCGTGTCTTACCACCGGCACTACCGGCGCATGTACCAAGGGAGCCGCGTGGACCACAGGGGCGTGAACCACGGGCGCCACTACCCTCGCAGGCAGACCATGATGCACCACGGAGCTCGAGTGGGACACGGCCACGGGAGCCACCACGTGGTGAGCTACCACCGGGTGGGCGACTACCGGGTGAGCTACCACGGGAGCTATCACCCCGGCGGATGCTGTGGCGATTATGGCTAGGAGTATGGCCTGGAACAGAATTTTTAAAGCTATATAAGGGGTTTAAAAGCGGCTGTAGCCCAGTGGGTAAGACCTCGGACTTCGTATGAGAAAGGTCCTAGTTTCGAATCCCGACTCTGGCATGTACCAATGAATGAAATTTAAATATGTGTTTTTCATTAACTTACATAATTTACAGTCGCTAACGGTGAGGGAAAACATCGTGAGGAAACCTGCCTATCCCTCAGGATAGGTAATAGTCAGTGCCTATATACGGCGATACGGTTCACTACCTATCACGTTGGGTGCTGTCTATCTAGTGATAGGCGAGCTTCGAATGACCCATACCTAACATGCCTTCGAAATTTCGGAGATGGGCATTCAAGCCTCTGACTACCCCGCCATAATAAAAAAGGGAGTGTGTATAAAGAGGTCGTGAAGCATATGTTTATGTATGTTTTATATAAGGGGTGGATATTTTACAAACAGGTTCGCTGGCTCATCACAAGATAGATTTACCGATAGACCCTTAGTCGCCATGCCGGATGATATTTTATGAGTTTCTTCATATAACGTATATAGACGAAAGGGATTGAAGAATATGAAGTATACATATGTGTGAATTGTAAGAAAGACATTTAAAGCTACAATTTATAGAACTACTAAAGTTTTGTTAGAGAAATATAGTACAGGTAGATATTTTCGTGTATCCAGGGTTCTATCCAACCGGAAAGAGAAAGGTGAATTTATATGAGAAATATATAAAAAAGTAAGAATCTTAAGATTGTATAAAATTAACATTTCTATCACAGCGATGCTTACAAAGAAGGTGTACTAGTTTATTTATGACAAATTTATACTTTTTCATTAGTTTTAAGCTTTAATTACGTTTTGATACGTTATAAACATAAAGATATTTCGGTAACGTACATCATCTGTTACCCCGAAAGTATTCAAGTCAAGCCTACGAGTAATATTACATTATACATCTCAAGTTTTCTTTTAAAAACGTATGAATGCACTATGTAAACAAAAGCCGACTTCAAAAGTTATTTTAATACGTCCCCAAACATCTTCTTCGCCAAGCAATCTGGGAATATCATTTCAAATTGAATAAAGTTATTTAAGAAAATAAACAGTCTTGTCTGATATGAAAATTTGCTTAAAAGAAACTTTTCGCACCAATCCACTCTCATGTTTATCAAGTATGTGAAAATGTTTACAAGAAACTTTAAAAGGGTTTTTTTGTAAATATAATAAAATGATTAAGCTCGAATTTATTCTAAGTCTTCATTCTGTATAATATTGCTTTCCCTTGAAGATAAATGTTACAGAAAATGAGCAAATTAACTACAAGTCAAGAAAATTCGATATAATTTATGGTAGGGAAAAAACCTCGAAGATATGATAAATCTAAGTAGCCGCGACAAAACCAATAAAAAATTAACCAATATTTTGTGATTTAATTAGTAATAAACAAATGCGATGAAAATCATTTATTACCACGACTTGCCGGGAAGAAAATAATTAGTATACTCATAAGCTCCCAAGCTAATACGAGCCTAGAGTCATATTCCATATGAGCGAAAGAAAATGGTTAGATATAGCTGTATTAAAAATCTTTACTTACAATTTTGATCATGTTGGATGCACGAAGACTGCAGCTTCCTCACTACCTAGTATTTGAATAAGTCTAACACTGAGTTGGTTCTCATTAAACAGGCCCTTTTATAGCTAAAGTCTAGGCCATAGGACGACTTGTAATAAATCTAGTGCTTTTGCAATTATTCTAGGTTCAGAAGTCGGCGTTGCGAGATTCAATACAATGATTTTAAAGCCTCGCTGAATTGTTGATAGATAAATTTATTATGCGTATGATTGCAAAGGTCATTTATGTACATACAGATACTAAGGTATATACATATACATTTACGACTTTAAGTCTTTTTTATATAGGACTTATGAATTAAATAATTCGCATTGAGTAAAACAAAATTATTTTATGATGACTTCAATTTGTAATTTTCGTAAGAGGCTCCTAACCTATAACCCAATAGACTTGCATCTAACATTTGTCCCTTCAAACGCAACACTAACTACTACTTGTTCACAATTTTCATGTTATCGAAGTAAATAAATTGTCTAAATATATTATAAACATTTATGTACTGTATATTTTCAATATGTTATTACAATACGTAACACAATATTTTATTTATAGTTCACACTTATTAATATGTATGTTTTATTAAGCTCTTATTGTTAATATTGCCCTCTTGTTGGTTCTATCATACCCAGCTGAGTTAGAACCTTTTTGCTGCGACAATAACATGCACAAGCTATACCCCCTAGTTTGTAAGTTTGATTTGTAAAATATTTGTATTGTGTATGTTTTTGAGGCTGTAAATAAATGCTTTATTATTATTATTAGACAAATAAGTAAAATTTTCATGCCCATGAAATTCTCTTAACAGCCAAAAATGAGAAGGAAATTCCGATACGAATATATTGCGTAGTGACTTGTTCGATGGGAATTGAACCAATAAAACTTTCTTATTGAAGAAACCAATTTCCTATACGAGACCTTCTCGCGAGTAAGGCCTATGCAACCGGGTTAAAACGATGAGTGATATAAAAGCATCTATATCTTTATTTAATTTTATCGCGATACGATCTCATATAGCAAAAAATAAGTACAAATTGCAAGTGTTTAAAAATACCTGACACCAATTTCTTTCGGGAAATAACACGTTTACACGGTTCCACGTGCGATGAATTCGTACCATTCAGCCCTCTGAGGCTGATGCAAGGTCTTTTTTCCATCAGTATCAATCTCTAATGAAGACGAAAGAAAGTTATAGATGAATAAAAAATTATAAAAAGTAGTATTAATCATATTTTTGTCTTAGAAGTATTGTATTGTATGTTTAATTGAAGTATCTGGCAAGATTAAAAGTGGCATAACTACCAATGATTTCATTATATATCTACTTATCTCTAGTGGAAACACAGCCTTAAAGGCTTAAGACTATCGAGTGCCAAACTTAGAAGGCGATTCCATCTAGCTGCTAAGTAGAGTCTAGAATTTCGCAGCTCATTGAAAAAGTTAATGAACCTAAGTTACTTGAAACGATCTAGATTTATTCTAACTTGAGATGTACATTTTTCATTTATCCCTAAATGGGTAAACAGAAATGGTGTGAAATAACTTTTTGACAAATTTACCATGTTAATTATAAAAGAAAACGGAACTTATCACGTTAACTTGATAAGTTCCTTAATAAAACATTTTATAAGCCTACCCGTGATCGAAGCTATAACAACATGGTTGAAATCGGACAACAATACTTAGTAAAATAAACTCGATAATTCGCATTTTCTTTACTAAGGAATAAAGATATTATGATCATTTAAATATATTATGATCTTTGTAAATTAATAATGGAGGTCATTCGTCTTAAACTCCTTATTCCTATAGTCGCTTTTTACATTTACAAAAAGACGGTCATTTATAACATGTCCATTCTAGTCACAGATTATAACAAATCTACACCTGTTAAATTGCTGAAATACATGCAAAGGACATCCAATTATCTCTCAAAATAAGAAACAAAATTATTATGACCAGAAACAATTGGATACTTGTTATCAGAAAGGCAACTAATTGCTTCGTTTCATCCTAAGAGAAGGGCTAAAGTAACAAGAATTGCTCAAGGCAAGCGTCCAACCTACGCTGGATACTATAAAACATTAGCTCACTACGTAGCTCAGTTGTTTGGGGCTTGGCTCTGTCTCAGTGGGTACAGGGTTTAAATCCCGTTTGAGCATGTACCAATGGCCATTTCACGACCATTAACCCTTGCGGGGTAGTCAGAGGTTCAGGTTTCCATATCCGCAATAGCGAAGGTAGTAATTCTTTGGACACCTCGAACCCACATGTTAACCAGATAGTCAGTACTCAATGTGACAGGTGGTCAGCCATGTCGCCATTTACAAGCACTAACTATTACCTCGACGAACAGGTAGGTTTCCTCACGATGTTTTCCCTCACCATATAATTCGATGCATTTCGTAAATGTGTTTTTTTATTAGATACTGTAATATGCGGATATAGCGGGCCACTAATATCGATTGATTAAACTAAGCCATCTAAACTTAGTCTATCGCATTGAGGCCATCAATTGTACCGGCTTGTCAATTATTAATACGTACTTTGACCATGTGCTAGTCTGGGACGGTGATTAAAGACAATAGCTGCCCTAAGACATACAAACCTTTTCTAAGGGGTGACTGAGGGACTGAAGAAGTTATACGATAATAATAATAATATTTGGATAACACCAATTGAAAGCCCCTTGGTAAGTACATTTAAGACTTGTATATTATATTATCTGTGCTTGTGTTAAGGGTACTAGTCAATGTATATTTAAGAAATATATACTTATTATACATAGATAAATACATTTATAGCATATATAATCAACGACTAGACAGGAAAGCAGTAGAAAAGCGTAGTTCTTAACTCTGCCTCCACCGGCAATCGAACCCCCGGCTCCACACGATTAGCGTTCAGGTGTCAAACCGATAGCGCCACGGTGGTCATAGTTACGAAACACAAGACTTAAATGTACTTACCAAGGGGCTAGTTCAATTGGTGTAATAATGTCCAAATATTAATATTATAACATTTCATTAACATGTCATTTAGCAACATCTCATAACGCACGCATTGTATTAAGAGTCCTATTCAGTATTCCCCTATAAGCCTTAAACGTTGTAGTTTCCATGGCAACCTGTAAAGTGACGTCATTTGGATCTTTTCACATTTCAATTCCTGATCACAGTTTACCTGGATCTAGTCTACTCTTATTCTGATTAATGCTCGGGTGATATCAATTTTTTATATATGTTTCATGATTTAAGTATATTTCCTAGGACATATATTTATCCAGCTTTAATGTAATGGTAGGTTCTTATAATATTTTATGTTTTGTTCATCCTAAAAATGTGTGGGTGTAGAGCAAATAAAAAACTTAGTTTCTTTTAAAGCTTACTTTTATTTACAAATTACTAAAAACAGGTCGAAAATTTTATGTAAAGCAATATAAAGCTAACATAATGCTAACTAACTATAAAAAACATTAAAAATGTAAAACAAAAACAATCATTTATTCTTATACTAACTTAGAAATAAGTAACTTGGTAACTTATAACTATAACACCTTAACATTAAGTACATAATATGCTTAAAGAAAAAGTGTGTCTCTCAGAAAAATAATGAACTCGTTGTATTTCCTATTCTAAATATTGTTACTCTAACTCTACTTATTTTGATACTTATAACTAATTTAACATATAAATTTACTTCAATCTTATGCCAAAATTATTCTTATAAAATAAAGTTTTTAAAGAAATTCGAACACTTTCAACGGTGGTATTTGTAATTTTTACTCATCTGTGTTTGTATTAATGTTCTTAAATTAAAAGATATCCATTCACAATTCAATAAAAAAAATACATTATTCAATACCAGATTCCAATCCCCTATTTTTCTAAACTAATTCATTCCCCTGTTAATTTCTATACCATCTCATCTCTACCCCATTAATGCCTTATATTCCACCGCATTCACATTTCCACCCCCTCTGTTTCACACCATTCTACCCAAAAACATGGTAGGTCTTCTTAACCTTGTACTTGACAACTGGCGGATGAGCCACGTGAACTATTGGAGCGCTGTGAACCACGGGAACTGTATGAACTACTGAGGTGTGAACTATGGGAGCTGAGTGAACTATTGGCACTGAGTGAACCGAATGAACGACGGGCGATGAGTGGAAATGTATGCCTGGGATTGGTGTACAGGATACCACGGCCAACCCTAGGACGGTGATCTGAAAGAAAAATTGAAGATTAATTGATTTAATGTAGAACATAAATATTGTTTCCCTAAAAGGAGGTTGAAAGCATTGTTTAAGTATGATTTACTCGTAAGTAGGTAACGAAATTAACGATTTATCATTTATATAATGTTGTGTTTAAAATGGATTGTGGGACATCACCAAGTGATTGATGAAACTTTCAAAAAGATTTACAAGTTGTGCACTTTAAGTTTAAGTAAGTTAAATTACAACATTGAGTTAGTCCTATATGCAACTAAAAAAGAAAGCAACCAGTGTATTTCAGAAAATCCTAGCAGGTACTTTCTGTCCATTTTCCAAGCGAAAAAAGACTTGAAATATAAGGGTAAATAAAAATGACTCTCTTTTAAATAAGCAACATCAATTTTCTTTGAATAGTCACGTTTTTTCTTTCGATAAAAACGAGGCTCAGAGATAGTTAGTGCTGAAAACATCCATAGGTAATAGCGTTCTTAGAAGTGGTTTATTGTTGGACTAGAAGAGAATGTTGAACTGGATTTATGTTGAATTGAATTGATTTGTACTATGCCCTAAGCCTGTTCAATTATTCACACAATGCGACTTAACGAGACGAGAATACATTTAGTGGGTTAAGTTTCTAATAATTTAAGAAATTAATGAAAAAATAAATTATATGTTATGTTAAGAAAAATGTTTTGCAACCGTTTTTAACAAAACAATATTTTAGACGAAGCTGAAATATGAATCTTTTTTATTTTGAGTGACTTTATAAATGTATTTTTACTGAGAAAAACAAAAATTCAATAGGTACGGTTTTTTTAGGGGTGATATACATATGTCATAAATAACATTTACAAACTAACACATATTAACACGGTTAAACACAACAAAATAAACAAAAAGAATATCTCCTCGAACACCGTTATAAATAATAAAATGATAGAGCTATCAAAACAGAAAATTGCCTACAAATTGCACAGTAGAGCAAATCGAAACTACTACTAGAAATAATTGCATTTAATTACTAGTAGCCTTGACTGTGAGAGGTTAGTAGTTTAGTAGATCTTACCATAAGCAGGGAGTGTGTCAAAGCCATCTTGTGTGGCGGGTCGCACATAGGTGGCGCCTGCGTCGGGACCACTTCGCGTTTTATACCGCGCCACGCGAAGAGTAGTGAACGGGTAGAAGTGGCAAGGAACTATTTGCATATTATGTAATTAATTTCTGGATGGATAGTTAATCTGGTGGATTAATAAGACCAAGGTTTGGAGTCAAAGGATTAGTAAAATGGTAGCTTAGGGATTTTTTTACTGGTTTAATATAACTTGAGAAATTTATCTCTTATTTCATTATATTTTTATATATTTAATTATGATATAGTAAAAGTAATGAACAATCCTTGGAGTAGATTATGTTTAGCGTCTATCCATTTTCACTCAACCGACAGTGTTAGGCGTATTTAAATCGTACTAAATATGAGACACCGTTTGCATTACAAATGTCATTTAAGCGATAGGTTGCTAGCGTAGAACAATCAAGTGTTATTAAATGTATACTAGTACCACTTTTAAGCCTTTCAAAGAACAAATGAAAAGGTGAAATTAAAAGTTAGGAATTAGTAGCCGGGATATTTTATACAATGTTTTGAGGTAGTCCTAGATTGTTTCTGACTATTCTATTAGAATATACTCGCAGAAACTTGATTTTATTTTGTACCGCCGAAGAGTTTCATGATCTGACACGCCGTAAACAAAGGGCGAAACAGACAAGATAAACAAAGAGTGAAAAGTCGACAAAATCAGCATTCCTTTATGCCGAAAGTGAATTTCAGATGTCGAAATTCATTCGTTATCAAATCGCTACTACGTAGGGAAGGGATTCGTGTGAAGCTGGTATTTTAATTTTGTGATACTCGTGGTGTTAGATGCTAATTTAGATACTGCTGTCACGGTAATTTATTCTCGTGATAAATATATAGCATATGGAAATTAATTATTTTTTTTTTAATAGTAATGCGCTGTATAATTTTTAATATTTGTATACGTATATCTACACACACACTGCATATCAATTTGCCTATAGAGAATAGGGCAGCGGAAATATCAACAGATATTAACTGTTACAATTACAATATACGAGTATTTCACTTAGTTCCCAAGCAATCGCCATAAGAAAGGCACATGTAAAATTAAACACATGTACGAGTATATGCTTATTTTTATATTTAAATTTGTTCCTATTCTTCATGAAGCCATTGCATATACTTAAAACATAATTTCGAGTATATACCCTACGAGCCCCATCTCTATTCGCGAATGATCTGTCTTGCAAAATACGAAATGACACTAATTGCTTTCAAACTCTAAAACAGACCGGTCTGCCCAATAAAAGCATTATCAAGTAGAAGATAACCTTAACTATCTCGCTTTTCTTTCATCTTGAGAAAAAGATAAGTTTCGACTGCGCCTTAGATCGATGTACTTTGCCTTATTAGTGTTGGAATATCGAAATTTGTTTCGCTTTTCCATCATTTTGTGGAATAGAAATTTGTGCTTTATTTTATGCATTTATTTAGTGATAAAAATATATTATGGACATTCATAACACTAACGCTGATACTGAATATCTTCAATACTAGAAGGTAGCATTATAACAGTTTTAAAATTGTGGAAATAATATAGTCATATAATATATAGCATTTGAAAAAAACGCTCATATAAGTTCTTTAGTAATTGTCAGGTAATAAGTCAGTTCCCTTCTAAGAACTTCTCAATTCTGCGAACTTTCCTTTTCCAATTAAAAAATGGCGGCTGCGGTTGCGTCACCATTATCTTCAATGCACAATGCAGATAACTGGTTTGCCGCCGACCCGAAGGCTCGAAATCCCGTGGCAAGGTCAACCGGTCGACTCCATAAAGGAACCCACGGAGGTAATTGATTACGTAGAAAACTGACCCTTATGTAGGTTACGCTTTCGAGATTATGTTTATTGTTAAGTCGATTTCAATAATAATTGATGTTATCGGACATTTTGCGATTAATTTTACAACACGTCACACGTTTGGCATATAACTAGGGGTTTTGATGAATGCCTGTCCACTGGGTTTTCTACAGGGACAGACGGAATATGCTGCCATATTACTTGTATCGGGGCTTCGATAACTTTTAAAAGGTCACGGACGAAATTTTAGTTATTCTGTTAATCTCGAATGGAACTCTCTGATGAGAGTTATGAAGCACTTGTACACATCACGTCTGATTCCCTGTAGAAGGGTAGGCAGAGATCACGGATCCCCATTTGTCCTGATCCTGACAAACCACTTTCGCTTCATTGACACTCATACACGTCGGCATATTCGTTCGGTGGTTATAGGTACTACTAACATCACGCTTTTTCAATATGGTATCTATTTGACTGGCATATGTCTTATTGGGTCGGCCCGTACATAGCCGCCCTTCCACTTCACCCACATATTTTCCTTTTATGTATTTTTTATGTTCTTATATACATATTAACTCCCCGGTCACCTTTAGCAATACTAGTGGTGTTGAGATAAATATTGATGGTATAAATTAAATAAGATATTATTATTTTGGTGAGAAAAAACCGTGAGTAAAGCTGCCTGTTTCATGAAAGAAATATGTTTGTATTTATCATATTTTATTCTCGTATATATTTCTTTATCTCGAAATACGTATATCTGCCAGTTTAGATATTTATAATGAGGTCAAAAATAAGATTTCTAGTGACTTGCCCGTAAGGTTTCTACGTTCGTGAATATAATCCATATTTATACGTAAAATATTATATATTAAAAATCTTAATTTATTTTACTGTAATTAATTTCAACAATTAAAGTAAAAAAATGATTTTATATCGATATAAAAGATTCATATGAAAAATAAGGTTTACTTAGATACAAAAGTACATATATTCATGCCCTCACGTCCCCATCGGATAGGCAGAGACTATCTATCTCCACCTGGAACGACCCTGCAAACCTCAATAAAAATTAGGTTTAGGCTACCTCAAAAAGGTTACATTTGATTGATTAAGCACTTGAACGCTAATCGTGAGGTCCCGGGTTCGATTCCCAGTGGAGGCGGAGATAAGAACTACGCTTTTATTCTTTCCAGTCTGGTTGTTGATTATATATGCTATATATGTATTTATCTATACATAATATTTATATATTTCTTAAATATACCTTGACTAGTACCCTTAACACAAGTCTTAAATGAACTTACCAAGGAGCTAGTTCAATTTGTGTAATAGTGTCCTAAATATTATTATTACTAGTGACGCGCTCCGGCTTCGCACGGGTATAAAATATATAGCCTACTCCACTATTTAATGGATGTTATTATACATATAAATCTTCCTCTTGAATCACTCTATCTATTAAAAAAAACCGCATCAAAATCCGTTGCGTAGTTTCAAAGATTTAAGCATACAAAGGGACATAGGGACAGAGAAAGCGACTTTGTTTTATACTATGTAGTGATGGTGACATAGGGCATCTCAGTGACGATAGGCTGAGAATCTTCTAGAGCCTTAATAGTGTCAATGCGATATGGAAATGGCGTCGTGAGGAGGCTGAGGTCGCGCACCGGTTTCTGCATTCTGCTTATGGGCATCCATCAGACGTATGCAATGCCACTTAATAAAGTAATATTACGTCGTCTATGGTGCATCAACAAAGTCAGCAGCTCAGTGAAAGTTGAAAATACAAATAATTATTTTTGGCTGAATATTTAGTCAGTTATGATGCCAAATTGGCTAAATATGTTTGCTTTGGGATTATATTTGGATCCTCAACTGGAACGAACCGAAGAACAAGGAAGAGAAGAAATGGAGCTTCCATTTCGTTTTTCTTCGGTTGTAGCGGCTGTCGGCGTTGCTGTAACCATGGTGATGGGGATAACGAGAAGTTCAAACGCCGTGGCATCAGTGTTTGTACTTTAGCCGACATAACCTTAGTGATGAATGGCTTAATAAAGAATCAAAAAAAGTAATATTACATACTCATCACGCCCGTTTCCATCTATAGGGGTGTAATTAATTTATTTAGGTACTGTGAAAGGGTACCTATGCATCTGCAGGCAGTCTGCAGAGTAGGTCATAGTGGTAATAATTAAGAAGATATTGAGTGAATATTTAATAAGTATAGCAAATAAAAAGCGATGATTCGCAGCCTTAAAAGCATATTAAAACTTATTATAAAACTTTTATTTTGATTTGGGGAATACACCCATATAATGTATACATATATATGCTTCAAGTCTATCAAACATTTTGGAATAGTCAGAGATTCAAGCACACATACGCTTTTTAAGACTATTAATCATTGCAGGATAGTCAGAGATTTGCATGTTCGTCTCCACAATCGCGAAGTAAGTCATTTCATTTACGAACATAATTTACTATTGCTAACTCTGAGTGAAAACATAATGGTGAAACCTGCCTATACTTAGGCATAGGAAATAGGCAATGCCAATGTACAACGATAGTTCAACGCAGACTTTGAGTGGCTCATAGCTAACATGCCTTAAACGAAATTTTCATTAAATTCGCTGCAATAAAAATGTATATATATATATATATATATATATATATATACAAGTCGTGAAGCGTATATATAACTTATGAGTCAATGAAGTACTTCTTTCGTATACGTATGTATATACAATTGACGTCCTTTAACCGCTTTCGGCGTGGGCAGATCATCGAAGACATTTATGGTCGCTTTATCTGTTCTTCCCAGCACATCATAATGCTAAAGGGAATCATATAGACTAGTGCTAAAAGTGATTAAAGAGGTAATCATAAAGCATGTATGAAGTCATTGTGGTGTTTATAGGCTACATAATATTGGGTACAGTATTTATAAATAAAACACAAATAATTTCAAGCGTTACTTTATATTTATTACATTTCTCATTTAACAAACATAACATAAAAACATTTCCATTCAACAAAGCAGATCATCGTTTATGAAGCTGTACATCTAGTATTTACTCATAACCAAACATTGAGTATATACCGAATATCCCTACTCATCATGATTTACAAAACCGTAGCAGCTGGAAACACGGGGCTAGGTATAACCGAAGCAGCTGGTAGTACAGTCCGGTAGGCTGGTAGTATAGGAGCTGGGTTGTACAGGGTGCTAATATGCGATACTACGGGCGGGTGATGAGCTACCCTCACTACCGGGTGGTGGTAGTAAGGAGCCGGGTAGACGTAGGGAGCGAATACCGGAGCCGGGGCTGGTGCGGTTAAGACGCAACTTAACATTGCTAGAAATACAACCTGGAAAATTGAAAAGGGTAACGTTAGAAGTAGCTATGACGGCCGAGGGTGTATGAGAAGATGTATGAGTGTCAATGCAGTGAAAGTGGTCTGTCAGGATTGGGATAAGTGGGGATCCGTGATCTCTGCCTACCCCTCTACAGGCGTGATGTGTATGTATGTACAACAAGGAATTTTAAATTATGTACATAAGCTACATGTTCAAAAGTATAACATACATTCACGTCGATCAATCACTTATGGGATGGACAGAACCTTGGAAACTCGGCAACTATTCCAAGGTCACTTTTAGAATTATATTTGCGTTTATGTCAATGTCGTATAGAACATTGGAGTCAGGTTGCTAGCCCATCCCCGAATTACATTTACCCCTAGCCCCTTGATCGTTTCATACAACACACCGAGAAGAACGACAGCTGGTTACCATCCTCGTATGTCCCAGACTGGTGAAACGTAGGATTTCTGGTCAAGGACCTGCGTAGTGGCACAAGGTTTAGACCTACACGAAAAGCTTACAAGAACTATGACTTTAGCACCTACATAAATCAATTAAACAAAACTATTAAGATTATATTTGTATATATATAATAATAAAAAAGCATTTGTTTTAATAATTTTAATTATAATAAAGCATTAATAATAAAGCCACAAAATAAAATCAAATAGCTTACACATCAATTTTACGAACTAGAGGGTATATCCGAAGGTAGTAATTCTATAGATACCTCGAACCCACGTGTTGATCAGATAGTCAGTACTCAATGTGACAGGTGGTAAACCATGTCGCCATTTACAAGCAATAACTATTACCTGTTCGGCAAACAGGTAGGTTTCGTCACAATGTGTTCCTTCACCGTATAGTTCGATGCATTTCGTAAATGTGTTTTTATTAAAAAGTACATAGAAATTCATTAAACTTCATTTCTATTGGTACATGAACCCTGTACCCACTGATACAGAGCCAAGCCTCAAACAACTGAGCTACGTCGAATTTATTCTCTTTTTATATTCTTTTTACTCATCACATTGTAGTTACACGCAAATGCCGTATATAATTATTTTCACATAGAAGCAGTTGTTATTTCTCACGGACGTGAATATTTAATAACAAGCTGAACTTTATTATTACTTTGATTTTTTATAAACTATTGAACGGATTTATCGACGACCTCCTAGGCTTTAACGGTGTACAACTTGAACGCTTACGGTTCCAGGCTTGAATCCCAATGGAGTTAGACTTAAGAACAACACTTTAATTTCTTATCTTTTTACACTTGAAGGGTAATCAGAGGTTCAAGTTTCCACCTTCACAATCGCGATGGTAGTAATTCTATGGCCACCTCGAACGATTATTGGCTGTGAAAGTGTTTGTTGACTTAACACAAGTCTTGAAAAAAATTAAGGTCCTACTTTGATACGAAAAGCACTTTTCAAATATTATATTACAAACAATTTTAAAACTTTGCTATTATAATTCATTTCTTAAATATCTCCTCTGTTTAATCTTCAACCTTAATTGGAACAGATTAGGCTTTTATTTGCTAAAATAACACGATATTCGTAATTCTCAAGTTAATTAAGAAGCATTTTTGTCTAGATAATTAAACCTTAAGCCTAATCAACATCAAAGCTCACTTTTTACATGAATTTTATTCTATAATCTGCGTACATTAAGAGCTTCATAATGATTTCTTCGAATTCTGAATTACTTTCAAATGATAAAAACTATTTAATTACCTGTTTTAATACGAAACAAAAAGGATCAAAGGTCACCGGTAGCCTAACTCTTTGGATCTAATTTATTAGCTTGTTGCCAATTCCATTAATTACTCCTTTAGTTCATGTACTACAGTAATGGAAGTTAGAGAGAGGTATTATATTTCAGTCCTCATTACTGCGGAGCAAACAAGAATATAAAAAATACTCGATTATTCTAAAATAGTACGTGTCGTTATAAATACTTACAAAACGCAGCATTTTTCCCTGATCGTCTCGCTACTTCCAAACAGAAACTAATTTCGAACAAACTCCTTTGCCAATTTATACTCGCATGAAGCGAAAAAATCTCAGCAATTCAAGTGCAGTACCAAAAGGCTTCTTGTGGAATGGCTGATGACAAATTTCTGCTAAAGTTTAGTTCTGAGTACTCTTAAACGATTGCAAAAGGTATGTAGGGTAAATGCCACACATTCTGAGCAGTTTGTTTAAGGTATAAATGAGTTACAAAATAAATTACATGTCAGATTAGAATGTGCATGCAGAGATCTATTATCTAATAAGTGGTAAACTTTGTGATGTACAAGCTACATCCTAATAAAGGAATAAAATCTGTAGTTGGGGGTAAATGATATAAAAACTGAATGTAAGAATAATTATTTAGAAACATATATTTGATACTATATTTTAAAAAAAGTTGTGTGATTCGTGACCATTGTGGTATAATAAAAGATGTAGTCACAAAAATAGAGAAAAGTCTTTTAAAGTTATTTGTGCGCATGGAGTGAATGGACGAAAGGAAGGATTTGAATGGAATTTACTGAACTTAAGTATAAAGTAGAATCGGACGGGGTAGGCCGCGTAGAACTTATACAGATCAAATTGGAGACATTCTTCTCAAAACGGCTGTACGCAGCTTGAAGAAAAGAATACCATGTATGAAAAGGTTAATGGGCGTTAAAAAAGCATGAGATGTTTGTCAAAACCATTTCATTTGACGATCGATAATAGTGCAATACAACTGCCCTAAACATCGTGAGTAATTCAGTCTATTCATTAGTAGAGACAATCTAGCACCATTATAAAAGTTATCATAAAGATTACAAATCTAGATAGGATCACAGATATGTCTCCATAAATGAGCAGCTTGTAAAAAAGGTCCATTAATCCCTTGACGGCTATTAATATTAAAAACATGTAAAATCATAACTCATCCCTTTAAAAACGAATTACGAACGACCGACTGTCTCTGCAAAGGACGCGCCAAGAACATATTGAAATAACACGTCCTGTGCTAGTCTGGGATCGGACCGAATGAAACCAGCTGCTTCCTGTGTAGAATTTACTCTGATTTAATTGTTGTGGGTAATAGGTTAAGCCATTCTATTGGAATATTTTCAGGGATCATGTTTTTGATTATAAAACTTCAGTGAAATTTATGTCCTTTTATTCTATTCAGACTGGCCAGAATATCGGACCAATAAAAATCATGTCCCACCTTTATATGATTTTGCGTTTAAGCATAACCCGATAGGGTTAAAATTGATATAAATATGAATTCTTTCTCGAAATAAATGAATACTTTGAAATAACTGCTCATCGTTAACGCTTATAATCAGTTGGATTAACCACGGAAATGTTAATAATATATAGTAGCATAGTAAGCTTTAGTGACTATTAAAACCCATGTGAGCAAAATAATATCAATGATATAATATCATATCTTTAAAAACAAATTAAAATCGGCCTTTCAAAGGACAAGCCAAGAACATATTAAAATAACATTTGCTTGATGTTTTTTCACTCATGAAAATGTTTGCGCTTTTGGCGAAGGTTTTTTTAATCGTTTTCTGACGTCTATCAATGTGCGGCGACATGCGAAATGACTGGCACGTTTACCTTACGCTGAGATGGCTTGGGACTTTCTTCTAGTATAAGCAGCTGGGTTTCTTGTGAGAAGATGTGACTAAAGATTAAGCCTTTTTATTCCTAATATTTAAGGAATAGTCGTTTCAGTATTTTATAAAGGTGAACGTGTATGATCATGTTAATCACATATTAATATATAATTCCAATTCAACCTTACTAATGTTATGAGTATGTTGATATTTAAAACGTACTTAATGTTATCTTTTCGAAAACAATACTCTTTGCGCTTAAGGTACAATCACATTACATAAAAATAAAAAACAAAATTTAATACAAAAAAGAAATATATTATAAATTCAATTTAGAAACTTAATGGTGGACAGCCACGACCGGAGTGTGGTGGTGTACTACGGAGCTAGAGTGAGTGATAGCGTGTCCCTGGGTCTTCAATACTACGGGAGTGTGGACCACGGCGGGGGCAGCGTGTACCGCGTGTACTACGGGGGCGTGGACGACCGGCGTGTGTACTACGGCTGGAGCGGCGTGCACCGCGTGTACTACGGGCGAGCCATGGTTCACCACTTGACTGGACTTGGTAATGGTGGTCTTGGAGCCGACCACGGGCACTGCGTGGACTGCGTGCACTACGGGCGTTTCGTGGGCCACCAACAGGCCGGGGGCAGCGGACACGCAAGCTACGAGGGCAAGGAGAGCGACCTGTAATATAGAACATGCCGTAATATTTTCGTGGTAAAATGTAGACCATGAAACGTGTCATTACTAAGTGTTCTTGGGGATGGAAACGGAGGAAAATAATTATTACATTGCTAAAATATTAGTAGACTACGTCCAAAGTACATTTAAATGTGCGCCTACATATATTAATAACATATTTAAAAATGGATAGACTATTTGATTGTTTTGTGAATGAAAGAAATAAAATACAACGTTAGGGTATATGAATTCAATTAATAATACTTAAAAACATATTTCTAAATATATAAATTTAATTCAAGCGTTTAAAATACTTTAACGCACACATTACAGTATGCATTAAAGTGTTTTCTGTTTTGAGAAACAAACAAGGTCACACTATTCCTCTATTTCCAAATGTTGCCAAATTTGAAATGCATTAAATTTCATCATTACAGTTTTATGTAAATAAAATGTTCACAATTTAAAATAACATGGACAAAATAGAATTCGCAAACGATATCTCATACGATAATGTGAATGTTTAGAAGTATTAGTGCTTTTAAGCTACACTTTATTTTAGATAAGCAAAGGAATTTCTTAAGTATGGAATCGAAAGAGACTTGAGTAAATATTTACGTATCCTATAATTTTAACACAAACAAAACATAAACTGTTTAAACAGTATCAGTGTGTTGATTAGTTAACTGATTATAATGTAAGCAAATATCAAAATAATAAAAAGCTGCAATGAAATATTAAGTTCTTAAGTTATTTATCAGTTATTATTTAATATTAAAAAAGAACTTACAAAGGTCTTCATGATTATTGAGGGTAGGCTTCTTGGATCTGTGGAACAATGAGCTGAGAGGCTTGCGACTGAGGTATAAGGATCAGAGGTGGCCCTCCGCATATTTATACCCCAGGTCCGAAATTCGACAATGAACTGCACACTCCACGCGTACTTGAGAACTGCATAAATTAAAAAGACAAGATGAATTGGACAGCTACCTGAGAGCTAAGAAATGTGGATGTAACTATTGCATCGATCGCATTATTGATAGCAGCGAGTTAAGTAAATAAAAAAATCAAATCAAATCAAATTCTTATGTAATTTGATCCCGGGACACTATAGATTGAAAGAAAATATTAAGTCAAATGTTAGTTGCTTACATGTTACTGAAATGGGTTCATTCCCACAAGCATGTACGTGAATACGATTAAGTAATCTTAAAAATAATGTGCTATTATAAATAACTTTTAATACGGTACTTCACCTTTGTTTTCCGTCACTTACAATACCATATCCACGCGCAAGCTTTCTCTTGTTTCGCAGCTCCGTGTAAACCCGTTCCGAAACAGATTAATCTATGGATGCAGGGCCGTGACAGTGACGTGAGTAAATAAATATAATTATGGCCATTCCTCACGGTCACTCGGAACCAATGTATGGAGAGACGCATTCATTAAATTTTGCTGGAAACTTATACTATGTACATGATAAACATAACATACGCTTCACGACTTGTGTATACACACTCCCTTTTTATTATGGCGGGGTAGTCAGAGGCTTGAATGCTCATCTCCGAAATTTCGAAGCCATGTTAGGTATGGGTCATTCGAAGCCCGCGTATCACTAGATAGACACTGTCTATCTGTGCTGTGCTGTCAGCACCCAACGTGATATGTACATGATGTGTATACATGTATAGTATATTACTTATTTGTGTACTTTTGCCAATTATTCTCGAAATGGCTGAGAAGTTGTGCTTTCAGAATCCTTAATTTTGTTTCTAATTAGGATCTGTATTAATCAGGAGTATATTTTAAAATTCAACGTCAAAGTGATACTTTTAATATTTGATAATACTTCAAATATTAGATTACTTTTATCACTTAGTCATGGATTTTTTTCTCGCACATACTCAATGAAATGAAACAGCAAAATTTTAAGTATAATATGGCCATGCAGAAACTTCTTTTCACCAGATATTACCTAAGTAAACTTAATTTTTGAAATTTCAATTTTTGATTTTTAGGGGAATGAGGAGTATTTTTACTAGTAAAGTATCTGAACTACTGTACATACTATATGAACATAGGAAAATCGTTGGAATTGTATTGAGATTCATATAAATACCCCTTAAATCAACTTTAGCTTGACTTACCACCTGTCATTGATTGATTATCTGGCCAAAACGTAGGTTCGAGGTGTCCATAGAATTACTATCTTCCTAATTGCGGAGATGAAACCTGAACCTCTAACTACCCCGCAAGGGTTATTGTTCGTGAACGCGTTTGTATTTCTTTGTCAACTTTAGCGCGTTTCTTTTGCCTATCGTCCATATATTTAATTCATTCAAACTCTTTAATAACCTCTTACGAAATATCGAAATTAAGGCTTTATTTACAAGCCATATAGTTCGGCACATCTCTCTATATATGAAGTACAATCAATCCATACAAACCAAGTCGAGAAGCTCAATTAAAACTGGTTTACCCGGCTTGCAAGTACGAATGTCCATCAATTATGCAAAGGGCCACGCTAAGTAGGTCCCTGAGTCAAGTTCGTGTGTAGCAACCCATTCATAACGTGTTTTTGACAATTGTTGTCATTCATCATTAAATGTTGCGAAGTTTGCTTATTATTGATATTCGCTTTTTAAATAATTTATTGTGGGAAAAGGTTTCGAAACACTAAGAAGGTAATTTTAAAAATATATTGTTTTGTAACTTACGTATTTTTTAAAGAATACATGAAATAAAGGTGTTGGGTTTTTGAAGGATTTAATAGATTATAAATGAAATAGACTAATAGATTATTAAATTTTTATAACATATATTATATGACATCTTTGTTATAAAAATTGAAAACTTTTTTATAACTTAGTCTTTACTAAAGATAACTTCTTTTAAATTTTGTATTCAGAATTTCTAATTGCTATATTCTAAATTGCAAACCTCTAATGAACGGACTCCATATTACTCAATACTTACTAACTAAAAATATTTACTATGTGAAACCGGCTGATATCACAATAAATCAATAAACATTTAGATACCTTTATATCACCCCACGTTATCAGTCTTCCCGCGACCACGGCCTATGCAACTTTCTAAACGTCAGGTGATATAAAGGTCGTAATCTATATATTAATTAATATATCGTGATATGACCCAGTCTCACATAGTAAATAAAATGAATATCAAAGAGTGTTTAATAATAACTAAAAATATTTACTAGAAAAACGTGTACAAAATATCCCCAAAATAAACATCCCTTGTAGATCTCAATCGCAACCCCCCTGAGTCGCACCATCCAATCAAAAGGTTCAACCACCCACGGCTTCAAACATCAAACAAAATTTCACTATTATCTTTGATCTAACATTTCTATAAAAAACATGTAAATGATACTGCCTTTAGAAGGAGCTAAAATGACCCTTATTTACACAGCGGTACAGTTCACGCTTCGCCCGGTAGAAATTAACGAGTGCTGTGTATGAATGTAAACAGAATGTTTGTTTGTTCAGTAAATGACTCTCGCTGGAAAATAGTTTCGAGGATTTCATGAACTAGTTGTTTCCAAAATATTGCTCGAGAGTAATTAAAGTTAGCTCCTCGTTTTAGTCTACTGTATTTAATATATGTATTCAATGTATAATTAAAACGTTCATTAACAAATACAGTAATAACACTACTTTACTTATAACGTTAATACATAATTATTCATTATCATGGGATGGCCCCGAAACAGCTCCAAACTAGAATAAAGAATTAGCTAAAGTTGTTATAAATAAATATAACAATCAAAAGTAGCAATAACATCCAATTTTGGATGGTGTACTTAATTAATCATAGTTGGAAAGATGTTAAGATCCTTTGTTACGCTGAAAGTACCTAACATGTTTTTAACCATTATAAGGCAGTAACAATGTACTATATCCCTTGCCACTGCCTTATAAAAGGTTAACGGTCCAAGATTCTATCCAGACTTCAAAGATGTGCATACATACATATCTAAAGCGTTTGCAATTACATCATATTTGTCATCAATTCATTTACCTAATGCATCGAATATTACGGTGAGAGAAAACATCATGAGGAAACCTACGTGTTCCCCGAACAGGTAACAGTCAATGCTTGTAAATAGTGACATGGTTTGTCACATAGAGTACTAACTATCTGATCAACATGTGACTTAGATGTGGCCATAGAATTACTACCTTCGCAATTGCGGAGACCTGAACCTCTGACTACACCGCCAGTCTTTTTTGTATTTGTCATAAGTAAAGCCATGTCACAGTGCAAGGGTATGAACGTCAGATGTCATGGCTTGTGCGTGTGATTTTTCCAAACAATTAAGTGGAGTGCTCTGAATGATGGATGGGGATCAAAAGGATATTGACGTCATCGCAGCCCAAATGGGAAGTACGTAAATTAGAAACATCGAACTACTTCCGAACTAGTTGATACGTTAACAAAATTCTTGCTAGATAGCTTATTTACTGGCTGGTCGTAGAAATGATAAAAATGTACTAGAAGGCTCAAGGGCTTGACACATCGGAGAAGAGATTAAAAAATGCAAAAACTTCGCGTAAATTTTTATGACTTTTTATGGTGTAAGGCATTTTCATAAAAATATTTCATGTTATTATTATTTATTAACTTAACTTAATTAATACTATCGATGACCGAGGATACTTTATATAGGTTTTACCTACATTTATGGGACGGTAGGTATATGTAGGATATTTCTGAGATACTCGCGATTTTTATTCTTTTTACTAGAAAACGGGACTTAACACGTATATTTTATAAACAAACAGTTGACTCGTGATAATGGCCATTGCAACATGACCAAAACGTCGTGGTGGCAAAGGTAATTCTTTGTTGATAAAAAATTAATGATAAGTCCCGTTTTCTTATAAAAAAGGTATATGTATGTCCTATAAATATGTGACCTTTGAACTTAGCATTCTAGCATTACAATCGTAGGCCATTCAGGCAGAGCTAGATTTCCCTAGGGCCCAATCGAGCCATTCTTAAATCTAATCAACTGGACCACTAATGGATTTATCTCCATTACATTTAACTATTACCTAGGCATTGTAGTGTTTTATTATCTGTGCCTAGGTTGTTGATTCTATAAAGTTTTTTTTAATAGTACAAGTTATGTTAAATAATACAAGCAATGAACCAAACTAGTTTTTTAACAATTTGAGAAGAAAATCATGAAATTTTAATCGCATGATAATGGATGTATTTTTATTATTTCTACCTGTAGGGCGGCGTTGATAATATTGGCTTTCATCCGCCCAAACCCTTTGTGGGCTCACCTTTTATCGGCTGAATGAGATCGTTCGAGTGCCTCTCTAATTTAAAATGGCTTCCACTCTCATAGAAAAATGTATTTTCACAATGTCGTTTTTGTGAACACAAAATTAAATTGAAATGTTGTGAAATATACAATGTTTGCTTGACATTTTCAATATAACGTTTTTGTGAAGATAAATTCATCTGTGAGGCTACGAAGAGATAAGTAATGTTGTGTTTACACGCAGGTAGAGGCACAATTATCTAATTTCCACTGAAAACACGTTAATTGGTACATATACTCTTCGATAGTAAGTTAAACACATGACTTCTATGCTAATCAAAAATGTATAGGCATACTTTAGCCATGGCAATAGTCAGCTCTTGTAAATGGTGACATGGAACAATTACATATAAAGGAATATCTATTTGGAAACTAAAGGGATCTGTATACCATGGATTTGTATCTTAGTAACGGCACAGATAATATAATACTACAGTACAGTACAGTACAAGTAACGGTATAAACTTATCCCCGTCGTGATGTGTGCTATTTTAGACGTAACATCAAAATTCAATCCCAAAAAACTATTTATTTCACTATATTACAATCACAGTAACAATGAATACTATGTGTTGCTTAAGACAATACCAAATCCTAACTTACCACTTAAACTTAGCACTTAGCTTTTCCCCATCAAGTAACTTAAGCACAATCCAAAGTTATCCCAAGTTATTAATACCAATAGTCAAGAATTGGAAAGTTTGAGCTTAGTTTGTATCATAATGAGCTGTTCTTTCGATTCGGCTCCCTCAAAGCAATCGTCTGTACTTAAACAATGAAATGTATGTACATGTAACACACGTACACTTCACGCCCGTTTACTTAATGAGGAGTAAAGAACTAATTCTATATTTACTAATACTAATTTCTATATTTCCGATCCTGACAAAGTATGTTTGTGTTGTTAACATGTATATGATAAGCTCTTTATTATTAAACAATATTCTACAGATACAGAACATGTCACGTTTTAATTAAATAATTTCAAATATAGATGCATGTTACAGAGTAGACTATTATCAATAAATGTGAAGTGAAATTTCAGTTCAATATGTTTCAATATCACGTATTCAACATTTTGACAAACAGTAGCGCGATTGGTTTAGCACCTGAAAGAAGTGGAGTTAATCAAACCTGGTGGAGGCATAGTTGAGAATTACGTTTTTCTAATACTTTGCAGTCTGGTAGTTGATTATATATGTTATATATGTATTTATCTATATATAATATGTATATATTTCTTAAATATATGTTCACTTGTCCCCTTAACACAAGACTTAAATGAACCTACCAAGGAGCTATTTCATTTGGAGTAATAGTGTCCTAAATATTGTATTATAAGAGACAGAAACGTGAACCTCTGAATTTATCTCTAAGAAAATGATTCTGATGATTGCAATGTATATTATGCTTATTAAACACCAAGATACAAACATGTACAGTTTGGATTAAAGTTTTTATATAATACAGGCAAACGTGCCACTTTTGGCAATTAGTATAAAAACCTTATAGAAATAGGTTTAAAATGTATATTTGTATATTCTTAGAATAGCCAGTCTCATTAAGTACAAAGCTGATTCCTGCAAAAGTATTTGCACTAAATACGGAGAATCGTAGCCTGTTTCGTCTGTCATTGGTATATATAGAAGTGCGTTCACACCGAGAGAGTTCGTTGTATACGAACTAATCGCAAAAGAAAATATTATTGAAAAGTGCGCCGCTCCCAACTTTTTGTTTCCAAGATAATGGTATCTATTTGTTGGCATTAAGTGTGATTGACTTTGTTTGCGGGCGTCTGAATAAAAAATACACCCACCTACATACATAGATACATCAGCCACAGCTTTTCGGTAACTGGGTATATTGATTTGTAATTTTGGTACCAACATAATATGTCATATATTATATGCCTATACCAACAAATTCGTTACTGGTAAATACAAATCGAGTATAAAAGGTTCATAGAAAAGAGTTAACTAGATGCTTTGTGCCAGGTACATCACGTAGCGGGTATTCATTGGGCAATGGGCTAGCAATCTGTCACAGAAACTCCGAAAGAGTACCGTCAGAACCATGATAGTATTTATAGTGATTGATATCTTACTATGTCTTCAGGGTACTGTTCATCTCGAAAGGGATATAGGTAAATTTAATGCTTAGATTATTTTATAAAACCTCACAGTTTACGTTGGTAATTATTAAAATTTAATAACACATCTGGCTAAAAGAACCAAAAATATCCTTCAATGTTAAAATTAAGCCAACAACATAGTAGCTGCACTTAATTATATTCGTAGAAAAGCACAAAAAGTAACCTTAAATTTTATGTCAGTGTCGAGTAGTTTTAATTGACTTGTCAAGTGGACTGACATTGTAATACTTGCAGTCACTTAAGTGCATAAAAACTCGTTACATCCGTAGTCCTTGAAGGGATGGACTCATGGTATTTAATATTCGATCCGTCAATTATGGCATCATATTTAGGTTAAAATTTAAGTCAAGAAATATAGCAAGAGAGTATGATAATATCGCTCTATATCTTATTTTTAAGCGGCTACTAATAGGGTAAGTATTTTTTAGGTATATCTGTGCCATAAGCTAGCAATCATACTAAATATATATATTCTATGAACAGCCAAGATAACGTACGAAACAAAATGAATAACCCTAAAGTTCTGTCTACCTCTTACGAGCAAGTGCAGTCTAGTCGTAACTTTAAAGCGTAAAACTTTTATTGTCCTGTCAGTCTGTTCCATCATTTTTCTTTATTTCTCGTCCTAAGTTAAGTGAGATACAGTCTAACAAACTAAATTGTGATTAATTGCGTCAATGATAAAAGTTAGTTAAAATAGCCATTTACGATCGATTTTTTGTTAAATAAAAATACTTTCAATGATTTGTACTATAAGATTAAAGTCGACTTAGGTAAAAAAAAGTCTATTTAGTTATTTTTGGGTAAGATCTGGTCTAATTTCATAGATTCATCAAAATTTTGTTATTTTGACGATAAATGGGCTTTTTTGTCAGCGTAAGTCTTAATCATATGACTGCTTTGAAAGAGTTAACAGTAGTGAATCACATTTACTATAATAAATAAATAAGTTAAATAAGCTGTTACACACAAACCTGATGGGTTCGAGTTAAAGAAGTCTGATTATGGAAAGTTGAGTGCGCGTCAGCTAACGCAATTACGAGCGAGCTAAGTCCAATAAAAAGCAAGTTTAAATTAAATAACAGATTCTGAGGCATTATTGGTTCCATTGTTTCTTTGTAGCCGTTAAAAGTTCTTTATAAACCTCGAATTTCTATTAAAATGCTAATGCCCCGAAGATATTGTATCAAATAGAAAGAATGTCTGTGAAAAACGAATAGATAATGCAAAGGCGGCAAATACAATTTGAGAAATGCCCCCAGAGTACGGAGTGACTTGTGAGCCGTAATCTCATTGGCCATTGAGGTGAGGCCAGGGAAGGGAACTCAGATATACTCTGTAAACATCGTACATATAAAAGTAATATTTACATATAACATATAAAAGTAGTTTTTGGTAACCTAAGCTAACGTGATAAGTAGTAAATTTGTAGTTATACTCAGACAATGAAAATTGACAAAAGGTATATATGAGAGTGAAGCGAAAGGGGGGTTACGTAGGGGCCGGCCCAATAAGGTATACAATAGATAGACACCATATTGAAAAAGGGTGACATTAGGAGTACCTATAACCGCCGAGCGTGTATGTGTGTCATTGAAGCGAAAGAAGTCTGTTAGGATCGGGACGAATGGGGATCCATGATCTCTGCCTACCCCTATAAAGGGAATCAGGCATCACATATGTATGTATGTTTAAGGTACCCTCAAATTGACGAATTAACATTTACCATCCTATCGCATAATTTTTTCTTAATCAGTTGGACTGACCAACACCAACTAGACTCACCATCGAAGAGTGAACGTCCAAAATGCTTTCTTAAAACCCAGACCCTGTACAGATTCCTTCAAACCCATTTTTCTATTTTCCCCGACCATAATTGGTCTGTTTACCAGCAAAAAAGTGTAGATAGTCTTCCTCGTTCCGGCCCTCGTATCTGCTAATCATTCCAGGCGACTGCCCGCCAGCGAGGCGTGCTTGCCCACTCAATTAAACCTCCTACCCCGGAGACTGATAGGCAGAAAATCGGAGCATCCCCGCTGCGGTAACTGCCAGGGAACTGGGGCGTGAATAATGACATTTAAAATACCAGGATGACATGACTAAGGCGCTATGAACGTTATGTATACCCGTAACTCTTTCCGGCTTTTGGCGGATTGAGTAACATAAAAAGAAATTCAACTGTGCGTATTAGTTGATCTACTAAAATATTTACTTCAATCTTTGGCAATTCCAATGTAGCCTCTAATTACGTTAATAAAAATATCATATACCCAATACGTGAACACTTAGATTTATGGTAAATAAAGAGGTGGTATTTATTTATAACAAAAAGAAGTACGAAACATAAATGCGGGTGATAGATAGTTGATTATTTATAAATTGAAATATCTGACCCACATGAGTCTGAGACTTTGTATGAAAATAGACTCTGTCTTAGGTCCAGATCTAGTGTTTCTCGTATTACCTAAGTTGAAATTGAGTTTTCTTATAGATTAGGTACAAGAAAACTTTTAATTGCTCGGTGAAATTAAACTTCTATTTCCAGTCTTCGCAACTTTGCTCCGTCTGCTTACATTTATAAGATTAGTTTCCATTTAGAACTGATCTACGAGTTAAATAATTCAACTATGTATCGATTGTTCGGTAATTGTTTACTAAACTTGTAAATTCCTAAAGACACAACAGTTAATTTATCAATTTTGAATTTTTATTATACGTAATGATTACGGAGTGCGTAGACCATTGCATTTTTTGCTCATAATTAAGTTTCAAAATTCTATGAGACAGAAACAAAACCTGTGGTTTGTCATATCAGCGTAAATTCGGTGTAGCTCAATTGATGGGGTATTGACACTCGATGAGGAAAAACATGTCGAGGAAACCTACTTGTTCCCCGAACAGGTATTAGTCAGTGCTTGTAACGCCATTAACAAACACTGTCTATCACACGGTTTATCACTTGTCACATTGAGACTATCTGGTCAACGTGGGTTCAAGGTGACCATAGAATTACTACCTTCGCAATTGCGGGGATGGGCACCTGTACCTCTGACTAGTCCGCAAGGATTAATGGGCGTGGACGCGTTTGTCTTAATGTTATTTTGTTATATCATAAGAAATTATTTGTATTTTTATATTTATTACCGTATATTAAACTGCCGTCCGTCCTAATTTAACTGTCCCGTTCTAGCTGAGACGTAAAAAGAATGCCTAGTAGCTGTCGTTCTACCCGGCATATCGTAGGAAGCGACTGAGGGACTGTGGGTAAATTGAATTGATTAGGCGTTGGAACCCATATTCATGGTAAAGTAATATTCATGCTTAATAGTGACCTAGTAAATTATATCGCATCTCCGAGGATCTGTCCATCTGGCAAGGGATTAAAGAACGTAAATGTATATATGAGTATAAGTATTTTAAATGCTAAAGGTGACTTAAATGCCCTGATGTTCTTTTGTATTTCCTGAAGCAATGTCCCATAATGCATGTGTCTCGTTGTCGCAGGTTCCTGGCCATCTGGTGGCCTCTCAAGTGCCAGATCACGAAGCGGCGCGCGCGCATGATGATCTTCGGCATCTGGGTGTTCGCGCTGCTCATCACGGGCCCCTGGCTCTTCTTCTTCGACCTGGTGAACGTGTTCGAGGACAACCCGCGCGTCCACCTCTGCCTCGACCTGTGGCCCAACCCCCTCAGCGAGATCCTCTACTTCATCGTGGGCAACCTCGTCATGTGCTACATCCTGCCCATGGTGCTCATCACCATGTGCTACATCCTCATCTGGATCAAGGTCTGGCGCCGGAACATCCCCACCGACACCCAGGACGCCCAAATGGAAGCCATGCAGCAGAAGTCCAAGGTCAAAGTGGTCAAGATGCTCGTGGTCGTCGTCATCCTGTTCGTCCTCTCTTGGTTCCCTCTGTATCTGATCTTCGCCAGGATCAAGCTCGGAGGCCCCATCAAGAAGTGGGAAGAAGACGTGCTCCCGATCCTGACCCCTCTGGCGCAATGGCTCGGCTCCAGTAACTCCTGCATCAACCCGATCCTCTACGCCTTCTTCAACAAGAAGTACCGCAAGGGCTTCGTGGCCATCATCAAGAGTCGCAAGTGCTGCGGCAGGCTGCGCTACTACGAGACGATCGCGCTGCAGTCGTCCAGCACGTCGACCAGAAAATCCTGGCATTACAACAACAACAACCACGCTTCTATTACTAGGAGGTCACCCCCGGTGGACAAGAACGCCGTCTCTTTCATATTCAACAACACTGGTGTTTAAAGGAAAGGGATGGCACTGCTGGGTCTTCATTAACGCTGGTCAGCGGGGGCTACTCGCGGAGTGCCCGCTTCCGACGCATATCGAATTTTCTATGCTGCTACATTTGATTTACAGTTTGATGTCGTGGTGTCTTGTAATGAATGTTTAGGTGTTTTTGATATGGAATGGCCGTTTTTCAATAATATTAAATGTAGTGGTTGTCTATACAGTGTACTCGAAATTAATGATAAGAGATTTTTTTATTTTTACACGAATGCGTTTAGGTGGTTGGTTACGCGTTTTACGCACAAACAGGCACAAAATATTATGTTCTATACTTAATTCATTTATGAAGTTTTGGTACTAGATGTTCAGTTCAATATCCTTAAGTAATTTTTAAAATTGTGTGGATTAAAAATTCAATAGTTAATTCATATAATGCCGCTTTTTGAATCCAGCATTTAAAAAGAAACGAAATTGTTAACTGCAGTACAAAGTATGAACCATTATAGAGTAAGGTTTTGTATGAAAAGGAAAAAAATAGAAAAAATGCGCAAAATAATTTTTATCTACGAGATAACTCATTAATGTCAAAAAGCCTATTCCTATTTCATATTTTTCTATGTCCTTTGAAACTGTTTCTACGATAAAAGAACATACCGTTTTAATATATAATTAGTTTTGACAGGGTGTAAGGATGTGAACCACTGCAAACTTTATACGTCGTATATAAAGTTTTAATAAACGCTATTGATTCTTTTCATAATAAATTAATCATAAATATACATTTAGCGTTAAATTAAGTATTTACCAGCCAATGGGGTTAGGTAAGCCGCTCTAAGCACAAAATATTAGAATAAACAAATAATAGCATAATATAATGAAAGACATTTTAGTTCCAATTTAATTTCAATCCAGTGTATAATTACTGAATAATCTTTTTGTTCGACAACTATAATGTCTCATATTTCGGGAACTATCCGCATAAAAAGAATATATAACAGATTATTGTAAGTAGCAATATTCCTAATACGCAATATTAGAAGTTAGCATAAAGCAAATTTAGAAAGTGAAATCATATTATCTATATTTTTATACGATTTATCAATCCCCTATATATGAATTTAGGTTTTTATATATATAAAGGTGTTACAGTAGATCAAATACTGTAAATGTTTTATAAATTAATATTTTATTTCTGATTTTTTTTTTATTTTCAGTTAAGAGTGATTGCAATCTTAAATAAGCTTGAAAGACTGATCTATATTCCTTCTGAAGGATTGTGGATTGTGTGATAGTGAGTGGTTGACGTGTAGATATGTTTTAAATGTAAATACTAATGTACTCGCTTACGTAGCGGTTTTGAAAATAGACATAATTTAGGAACAAATTTAGCATGTAACGTTAACTGTACATATGAATTATGCTGTCATAGGCAATAAATAACCAAACTGGATGTCCTGTTAGCAAATCCCTTAACATACGAGCGTGGTCGAATCAAATATTTGTATTTCCTTTCAATAGACTTGTTACAGTGTAGTGTTTCAAATATACATAGGAGATTTCTGTAATACATGTATTAGACAATATATGGCCCAATAGAACATGTAATGAGATATTTTCATGGCAAAACTTATAAAGCTCTAAGATGAAAATATCTCAATAAAAATGTCATTGATGCCAGTGTCCTAAATAGAAATAAAGTATATAATGTCTCACTGTATAATATTAACAGCGTATGGCTTTGTATTTTTTACGATATTTTGCATTCTAGTTACTAAATGGTAATAAATCGAACTAAATGTAATAACTTGGATGTACATAGCGGTAAATCTAGAGGCTTGTGTGTTTATAATACTTATTTTGGCATTCCTGTAAATGTGCGATTGATTTGCCAACGTTTGATGTTTAGATAGTAAGCTGTTCCAAGTATAATATAAATTTTTAAATAATCAACTTGATACCTGATAATTAATATTGAACGTTGAGATAATAAGAATTTTAAATGGATATAAATGTTAACATTAACCCTGTATTTATAAATTTAACTGTTAAAGAGATCGTGAAACTATGGTTTCCTGTAGGATAAATTAACATAAAAATATAATATCTCTGAAGTTTAGGATACCATTCATATCTTGTTAGAATACCTCAAAATTGAATTTAGATGCTTACGTTGAAAGTCAAACGATGACAATTTAATTTTATTCATTCGTACATGTAGAAATGCCATTTTATTTAGTCAACTTGCACAAAAACATCAGTTATACAAACAAATATTTTATTTTGTTCAAATAAGATAAAATAAAATATAATATTAATCGTGATCCAATAGGTAATGTCATAATATAAGTATTTTTTTAAAAAGAATCTTATCCAACTTTCAATACTCGCAAAAGTTTATAAAAAAATGATATATGTGAAATCTTTCACTTTAGAAGTAACATTAACACGTGTTGGTATAGAAAATAATTATCAAGAATATATAATTCATAGTGACTCTATGTTCAACGTATTCATTCTCATATTAAATGTTCCAACGATTAGTTATTTTATTATTTTATAACTAACTTTAAGTTTTAAACAATTTTACCATCCCCCTTCACTATAAAGAAAAAATATTATATCTTCGAAACAAATAGATTAAATAAATAGAGATATTAATTCTCCGCCGAAATCTAGTAGAAAATCCCTCGGAACAAATTATCGCAATAAAATTGATATACTGAGCTACGTTTCGTAGTAAACAGAAGCAATTACAAAACATATGAGTTATGATACTGATTCTGATTTAGAATCTTTTGTAAGAAAACAATTCCTCAACATATCGTTCATTGACCTCTTGATGTAGACCAAGTTAGCACCCATATTTTGATACTGGCTTTTCTGTTTTTTCTAGACGTAACTTCTTATTTAGGGTTGTACACAGTAACCTAACCTAAAAATAAAACCATACAACAAGTATTTAATACACTACTGTATTGTATTTTGTGGCTATATATCGGATTGTATCAATTCTCCCAGGCATAAAAAATACATGTAAAAATAATGTAAAATTACATTAGCATCGAAATATTTTCGTGAATAATTCCCAAATTAATTTTATTATGAACAAAAATACTAGTAATTTTCATCATTGATATTATTACTCTTTTGTCAACCCTACAGCAAGCAAACTGTAATAAAAAGTTTGTCGACCTTCAATTCATTGTGTCAATAGATTTGCGTAATGGCAAAAACAACATCTTACCACTTGAGATGTACGCTTCGGCCTACTGTACTTTCGCTATTTTCTTAAGGCGCTGTGAGTCTCGTCGCCTCGAAAATACTTCAAACAATTCTCTTACAGTTTCTTCAATATATTATATATTATGTTAAGATCATAATAATATTTGAATATTTAATTATATCATATGATAAAAGCACAAAATAAAGTGAACGTTTTCCCTTAAATGTTAGAGAAATTATGAAATTCGCACAAAAACTTATTTGAAAGATTCAGTAATTTGGAGTATTTTTTTTAATCCTTCATAACCTATTTTTTTAATTCAGTTTCTATAAATAAACTAACCTTAATTCTACTGAACTACGTATCTCTTGGTAGAATATATCAATATTAAACACAGGTACATAAATGAATCTGCGAAGTAGTACTGTCTATTTGCTTTGTGAGTTATAGGAACTTTATTTTTATCACTGCAATTACCTAATTCATTTCATATAATTACATCAACAATTATATAATATGATTTTTAGGACATTTATGTGAAACATAAATTATGATTTTATACAATATTATTTTAAGGTTTAAAATTATATACAATGCTTAAGATTAACAAATTATAAACGCTTATCATAGTAACGGATGATTTAATTTTGAAAATACGTATACGTATACCTAGTTTCACTAGTGTAAAAAATGTTATTTAAAATAACAATAACTGTGTTGATTTATTTATTTATATAATTTACTTATTGAGTTATAACGGCGGAGTAACGAAATTATAATTTTAATATGGTAATAGATAATACCCGTAAATATGTGTCATTGTTTGATATTTCTCTAAATGAATACATACATAGATATTGTTTTACTCAACAATAGAGGTAATCAACACATTCTTAATTTTGTATTTGCGCAAACAAATGCAGCATAAAAGAGAAAAATGGTTTATATAAGGATATAGAATGTGAACGGAGATATTTACTAAATAAATTTTACGAAAAAATTAAAATCATTGTTGTTTGCTTTATAATCCCTTACATAATTCCAAGTTACTAACACATCTCCATGGCGCAATGGGTTAACCACCTGAGCGCTAATTGTGAGGTCCCGGGTTCGATTCCCGGTGGAGACAGAGTTAATAAGTACGCTTTCTTCTGCTTCCCAGTCTATAATAAGTAACCACCTATAATAAGTATATATTTCCTTGAATATACGTTGACTAGTACCCTTAACACAAGTTTTAAATATATTTAGCAAGGGGCTAGTTTAATTTGTGTAAAAGTGTCCTTCAATACTATGATACACATATGGTGCTCCTCTGGGATTTAACACAGACGTATCCAGCTGCCTTCTTCGTATCATGTCGTAAGACAAGACTAAGCGCTTGTAATACAAAATTTCATTCATCTTTATGTCCAATATTGGCGAAATATGATGAAAGGGTTCTTGAAACCTTTAATTCTGTCCACCTCTTCATCAACTAAAGACGTATAAGTATACGAGTATGTAAGGAGAAATTAATCATATCGGGTGCTATCTCCAGCAAAGAACTAAAGTGATATCGTCTATCGCTGTTGTAACTTACAAACTACAACTTTAACTCTGCTTTTCTTTTAATACATATTAGCCTTTTGAAATAAATTATTTTAATTTTTTCAAGAAAAATCGATTTATTTGAATTTTTTATACGTATTTTTAAGGTCACATCCCTAGTCGTAAGCTGAAGTGGCAGTGAGTGACCACATCTGTCATAGAACTGACGATCGTTGGATTAAAGCGGTTTTCGAGTGGAGTTCGCACCTTACCAAACACTGAGTAGGCCCCCCTGCCAGGTGGACCGATGACCTCAAGAAAGTCACTGGTAGTGGCTAGATCAGAACCACAAATAATCTTGTGTAGTAGCGTACCCTTAGGGAGGCCTACGTCCAGCAGTGCACTATAGTATATTCGCTTTAAGAAAATAGTGACGTCATCAAGGTCTCCATGATTTAACCAATGAGATTTTATAGGGGTTGTTTGTTATTGGTCAATGTGACTTCTTTTCTCATTTACTCACGTCTCATTGGCCAGTTTAACCTCTGAATATCATGACGTCACTATTAACTTAACGCGAATAGACTACAGTATAGGCTGATTAATTGGGTTCTATCTGGTGTAAAGCTTTATGTCTCTGAATGATCGATAGTCAATCAAGTGCCTAGCTACCATGAAAGGGATTAACGTCGTGCCTCTTATCTATATGCACATAAGATCTTAAGCATAGACTTCAGGTGAAAATGCGAAATTGAAAGATAAAAGCAGGCTGCTCGTTTTGTAGGGCCTTACCATTGTTATCCACTAGTGACACGTTAGCCAACACGATGATTGTATAAGATAAATTAAATAAATATTTAAGAGCAAATAGCCTCTTAGCTTACTCACTTATAAAAACTAGAGAAATAACTATATAAATTATATGTAATATTCATTTATTTATTTATTTTGATTATTCACGCACACTATTTAATTATTCCCTTTAAAATATAAACGTTGCTCTCCAGTGGTTCCGACATAGGACCAGCGTTGTGTTCGCTACCAAACGCAACATACCTAGCTGAATCCTTTTGTTGCGACATTAACATACACAACTTATATCTCTTTAGCTGTAAATAAACGCTTTTTATTACTATTATTTAAACGATTAGTTTACACATACATTTTAGTTCTAAATGCTGGAATGACTACAAAGATGTTCGAAAGTTATTCCAGAAATAAGAAATTAGATTTGCCGTGACTAACACAGATGCTACACAGATAAATAAAGACCAGTTCACAATTAAGGTAATATAATATTATATAGGTTCATATCCTTCATAAATAGACATAGTTATCTATTAAAATTACTTTGATATTTTTCATATTTACCCTCGTTACTTATTCAAACACAAAGCTAACATTATCGACATCCCTGCTACAAAAAGACTAAACTTCCAAAAAATATTCATCTCCAGCAAAATGCTAAAAAAATACATATTTTATGTTGTGTACATATTCGGTCGTATAAGTGAAGTGAATTGATTTTTTTAACCGTAGTAAGCGCTTTTGAATCCCGCGCTTGCTGCCAACTTTAAACTGGCATTTAAAGCAATGCTCTAATATTTTAGATGTACCCACATATCCATATTAATGCTACATTATATAATCCTCTTATTGTAGTCAAAAGCTCGAATAACTACAGTAGTATTTACGAAGATATTTCCAGATTTGGCCAGATTTAACAAGATATTTAGTGTCCAAAGTGACAGATGAAGCGTCTTTAGCCATTAACAGATCTATTTCGTAAAAAATATAAATTGATTTCCTCAGACGTTTTCCCAAGGCAATTAAAACAAATTTAGAAATATCCATTCAACATTTAGAATTTTATTTAAATCAATAACAAACAAAAGTATATAATCATCGCTATTTAATTTTAACATTCCTGAAACAATATTCAACAAAGAGCAATATATTAAAATAGGCGCGTCTTGAATTCTAAATCTGTACATTCACAGAGTAGTCTCCTATAATCTGTTCGTGGAAGCGTCTCTTGCACTCTGTGGCAGATGGGATTGCGAAGCTGCCCGAAAATACAGACTGCCAGGTCTAGACCCAGGTAATACGTTTAAGGGCTTAGGCACTGTGCTGCGATGGACCACCCGTCACGTTGAGTAGTGATGTGGTGAAAATCTGGTTAGATTAGGACCAGAAACTTTCCAATGTCTGAGTTGTCCCTAGTTACTGAATAGCAGTAAAAAATAATGATTATTTCTTTCCGGAAATTGAAGGAATATGATAATGGATATTATTATGAAGGCTCTTGACCAATCAAAGCCTATATATACATAAGCAGACCAACAACAGATAATAGTTAGTGCTTGTAAATAAACATGGTTTAGCACCTGCACATTGAGTACTGACTATCTGGTCAACACGTGGGTTAGGGATGTTCATAGAATTACTACCTTCGCAATTGCGAAGATGGAAACCTGAACCTCCGACTATCCCGCTTGGGTTAGTGGTCAATAACGAGTTTGTTTGTTTGTCTTTGTCAGACTAACAAATAATGAGTACAAGCTTTCGACTTGACACATAGTCATCATATTGAAATCATATTTCTCAAACACAGACGACTGAGATCTCGCATAGAGTGGTTTATATATCGTGTGAGCATTATCGCAATAAATTGATAAATAAATAGTTATTTTAAGATCACGTCGAACGCACTATTCGCCAGATAGTTAACATCCATAAACCTCTTAACACATACCAGTGATGTTATATATCTGTGTTAGTTCTAGTGCATAACCCTCGCTCCATTTCCCTCAGCCAATAAGCTTTGCCACCAGGGTTAAGCCTCAGCAGCCTTGGTGAGCCGAGTAGGTTCGATAGGAATTTTCGCGGCAGATAAATCTCTCAGAGCTAGGCCATTGGCGGCCCAGCCTTGCACCAATGACCTAGATCTAGGGTTCAAGGGCGGGCCTGGGCGGCCTTGCGATTCGGATGCACGCCTCACGTGCTTTGGGACTATCATTGTTTACGCTCTTCGTATGTACAATACAGTATGGAGAATCTTCTACAGCTATACGAGTAAAAGCTGAAAAATTTATACATTTACTTTAACATACGTAAATATGTCTATAATTTCCTTCTTTTCGCCGGAGATATTAAAAGCTTTAATTTTTGTGGTTTTCAGCACGTTGTCTTGAAAGTCTATGTCTGAAATATAATTCTAACTGTTACTGCACGACATATGTGGACTATTAAGTGCCTAAATTGAGGATAATTGAAACCATTATGCCATGACATTTCCAGTTGTAATCCTAAAAGTGGTAAAGGAAAATATCAGCCAAAGACCAAAGACTGTCTCCTTTAAATTACTAAAAACATAACTTATGGGGTGAGGCAAGCCATTTTGGTAAGACTATCTATTTTAGAGATAATAGTGCGTATTTACAACAGTGAAGTATAATAATGTTATATGGCGGAAATGGTCACGAGAGCCTTAACACTTATAGGATTGTTAGTAAACTACATCCGTAAGTAAAACTGAAAATTTAAATTGATTTTGAAGAGGACAAATCATCGGAATATTGTATCACCATGATCATATTTACCATTGTTACATAATACAAATTGTAATCGCGACAAATGGGGTTCCGTGATCTCTGCCTACCCCTCTATACGGAATCAGGCGTGATGTGTATGTATGTATGTAAGTATAAATTGTGATGCCAATAATGTGGAATATAGATCATAGGAAGACAATTAGCTTCGTACTCTAATTATATATCAGCTAGCTGAAAAAATAACGGTGGTAGCTGACACAGAACTTCTTGCTCGATCACCGAAATTAAGCAACGTGGGCGTAGAGACTATATGGATGGGTGTCCATCAAGATCCATTTGATGAGCTATAACATGGTGAGTCAACTTAGTATTTTCACGAAATTTGTAATAATCAGTATACGGCTGCATGACTAACCACGTCACGAAGTTAATTTCGAGAAGTTCAAACCATGAAAATGCTCGGTTAATGTAAACGCCAACTTCTTACCACCCCGTAAAAGGCCTACGGTTATCATTGAGTATGTCTATAACGGGGAACAAGACAGTATACTATATGTGTTAGTATTCTCCACTTTAAAACAAACTATATTAGTAAGTATGCTCTATTTTATAACGTACATAAACATACCAGTGTGTACATATCGCGATGATTATTCTTAACAAAATAGACATTATCAGATAGTTACGATTGAGCCTTCACCTTCACTATAGCAAAGGTTTAATTTATAGCTACGTCAAACATTCTTGTCTTCAGTCAGCACCCGAATAGGCGGTATTCTATAATACTTACAGATTCGTAGCGCCTACTACGAATGTCCGCGTCGATAGCTGTCTGCGATAGCGCCTTGAACCTGCTATCCAGGTCAGCAGGCCGCAGCCTCTTTGCATAATTCAGACGATTCTTTCGGACCTCTTTTTGTTCCGAACTTATTGGTAGGCAAGGCTACCTGTCTGCCTTTTCGGTCTTAAATAATAGAAATATCAGATATAGATGTCCTAGACTTGGACGTAAAAAGAATGCTAATTAGATGCTGCAAGCCACTAAGGGACCAGGGGTAAATGGAATCTATTGGGCGATAGGCTAGCAACTTGTCACCAATATTCCATATAATATTCCAATCCCAATATTCATGCTAGTCGTCAGTCATATGTGTATCAGATAATCACTATCTATGACTGAATCAGAAATGTACAGAAATCTAAATCAGTGGCCTACACATGGGGTTAAGATTTGATGAAAAAATTGGTTACGAGTGTGCAATGAAGCTAAAATAACGTTGATCCTAATCTTAACTAACGCTTAAGCTAATGGTCGACATATCAACCACAGCGGAATGAATGTATCAAATTATGCGACTGAGTTTAAAACAGCATCTATTGCATTTCGTTAAAGGTTGTTTAGATAAAAAATAGCTTTTACTGCTTCGGGATATGAGTCATATGTTTAATATGACGAAATTACATGTTACTGTTATATGCATGCGTTTTATAGATTTATAAATGATTTATTGTTTTGATCACCGTAGGCACTTATTGTCTTAAGTTTGGCATGTTGTGTACACTGCTTTGGATTACAATCAAATTTTTTTGAACCAACGTGTATTTCTATTGTGTTTATGTTATGATCGTATTCTGTTTGTGTACCAATTTACAAATAAATTAATATAGTTGAAATGCGTAGGGATGCGGCTAATAATACTCGTACACATGTATACTATACATACAACATACTATAGGAGAAATATTACATGCAGGAGTAAACATAAGCGCAATTAATACTCAGTTGCATCCATGGAAGAAATAAGAGTTTTTTTAGTCGGGAAAAAGTGAATACCATTACCTAAGCCTACCTCTCTAAAGCAAAATAGTTCTGTCATGTGTTTTATGCGGTTAGCTTAAACCTACGAAACAAAGCCTTCTATGTATTTTGTAACGTTAGTGTCACCTATAGGTAACCTAGTTTCCCAAGGACCTGTCCCCGTGATTTGTGGTAGTAACGTAGTTATTGGGCGCAGGGTTCCTTAATCAAATTGACACGCCCTTCCTAGGTCGGATTTTTCATCGAATCAGATAAGCCAGTTCATCCAGGACAGCCTAGCTCTCATAAATTTTGCGACAGACTAGCCTGGTTAATAGACTAGAGAATTAACTATGATATTGTGTTAGAAGTAATTAATTACTCATAGATTATAATGTAAGCGATCGTTCTCCTTACCGAAATAATAGACTAACGTACACGTGTACGTTACTTGTACCGGCCATGTAACCTTATATTAATCAAGTATTATAACCTTCAATAATCAAGTATTTGCGTAACTGATAATTATAACTCATAGAATTTTATTTTGTATACTTTCTTTCTGCACTTTTATTCCAATACATATAGATTTATCGCGGTTCGTACTGTACTAAATCAATTACTTACATATCTTCTCTGTCGCTATTTATAAATACTAATCTTTGTTCATCGTATGATATTTTACTATATCGCAACATACAAAAGTAACATTAACATACAGCACAATACACATATATGATTGTACACGCCTATCTATCTATAGCAAATTGAACAGACATTACACTTCCTATCTTACCCAAACCACTTCCGCAATTTACATGATGCACTCATACATAAACAAGACGAGTCACAAATCACGGCCCGTCTATTGAGGAGGCTGGCCTGCGACTCCAATGACCCAATTACCCAGTTGCCGCCTAACCTTGCACGGGTGCGGTCGTTTGTTTATGCTCACACGAGAAATGTGGTTCTAGCATTTGCTTTAGGTACCTGGGACTAACTGATAAGGGCAGTGCCAGGGTGCTTTATTGGGGCAAATACGACCCGCTGAGTCCCCGAATTGCTTTTAGGACCTTAGCGTGGGATTTTAAGCGCCCAGGCCGTAATAAAGTGAATTAATTGGGTCAACTGATAGTTAAGGCTTCTAAATCTGTTGAGCGCAACCGTTATTACACTTAGGATATGAGGGCTATATTAGTTATGTATTTTGCAAATAGTAATACATAATATGTATAAGCTTGTGTTTTTTTATCTTACATTTATGTGTATGTATTACAATCGATGTCATATAGGCTTTTTTTACATTTAATAAAACAACATCAGATTTTTTCTTTTAGCAACCCTTTTAATTCGAAAATCTCAACCACATCCTAAAATTTTCAATTTATTTATGCCAAGCACATTTTAATCACCTACACAGCTTTGTACTCAATTCATTATTAAACATAATTAAATAATATTAATGTCAACTATATAAATATCAAATTACCTAAACTAAACAATACCTGAAAAGTCAGTGTTCAAAAAACTCGATGACCTCCACGCGCGTATAAGTAATCACCTGAACACTAATTTTGAGTTCCCGGGGTTTGATTCCTGTGGAGATAGCGTTGAAAAGCGATTGTACTGGTAACAGAGCTTCGCGTGTCTTCATTAAGGGATGGTAACTGGCTGCTCAACAGTCTGGTCTAAGTCTTCATGTGCTAGTCTAAGTTAGATATAGCTTAAGTTCATGCTATTTGCAATAAAATTGATTTATATTTGTTTGTTGTTGTACCTGTATTGTGTTATAGTGAACCGTTGTCTTATCTCAGAAGAGTCGAGAGATATCTTTATCTTATCTTATCTAGAAATATATAAATACATATTGAACTTAATACATTTAAGGCCCTCTTAACTACATTTCAGTAACAAGTTCCTTTTGCTCTTGTCGTTGAAAGTTTGCAGTTTGAGTAAATATCACGGTAGAACCGTTAAAATTATATACAACCAGTAAAAACTAAAATAAATGAAGGCTAATACCCTTTTATAACATATCGGGAAGAAGGCAGATGGATACATTCTTTTTAAGTTCCAAATTAAGACAACATATATAAGTACACATTCGTATAGTCTACAGAATGAAATGTTCAGAAAGGAGGTTTAACAACATCCGCCACCTCATTGCTACACTTGGTTGGAAAGAAATTGGTTCACTGTCTGTTAATTGTCTGGGAATAAATAAAAAGCTACTAGGTTTTGTTTGTTCTAGCGATAGATCATAAGAAACTAAAATACCTATAAAATATTAGTAAATAAATAACGAAATTAAGTTTTTTAATTAAATATTTATATAATATTGAGTAACTTAACAAACTTTTTTTCTTATTATGGTAGAAAAAAAAAAGAATAAAGGAACTATGGCGGTGTTACATTCTAAAATTACATATCTCTAATTTCCTTATATACGCGGGAAAAACAAAATAAGTTTTAACTAGCTTTGAAATCGTAATAAATTCTAAACACTAACACTCACTTATCAATTGCATGTAATTCTATACTGTCTGTAATCATGTCCCATTTTTCTCTCTCTCAAGTGTAGGTCCAGGCACTTAGTACTTGTGAAAATGTCCTGAATCGTTTCACTCGAAATTAGCCGTTGAATAAGGTCTGTATGAGTACTATGACCCTTGGATTTCGGCGATTGAACCTTGCTTATTACAGACACATATACAATCACGCCCTTTAATCCATTTCGGGGTGGGCATAAGCTAGAAGACATAATATTTTACCATGACTAACATAGCATCAATACTGGGTTTAGGATCTCGTATTACGGATAATTGGTGACAGGTTGCTAGCTCATACCTCAATCGAATTCATTTTACTCTAGCCCCGAAGTCTCCTTAAACGACATGTGCATATACGAGTATATTGATGTACATTAGATTATAATTGCTTACAAGTGGGTAGTGAGAGGGTATCATTTTATATTAGGTAAGTCTTACTTTTGTAACAATTGAATACTCATTTTCAAAACTGTCTTAATCCACTTCTAAAACGGGGAAACGTCTAAAAACTAACTCCGTTTCCACCGGGAATCGAATAACAATCTTAAAGTGGAAAAAATTGAAGTGGTGATCCAAACTATTGAGTAAGGTCTTTCTATGAGTACTGTGACCCTGGTATTTCGGCGAATGACCTCCGCCCATTGAAGAAAGTAATTTTCGTCGCAATCATAATAATTTATGTGCAAGTTCCGATTTGGGGTTTCATTTGAGATTTGATGTGCTTTCGGCGGGTGCTGCTTCTCGCATTTATGAGTATGAAGTGATTTATTTGAACTTCTTTGAGGGTACATACACACATACACATTTACGTCCTTAAATCTATTTCAGTGTTGACATAACTTTGGAAAGTCTACAATATTATTTTTAACATAAATATAATTTAATACTACGGTGAGGGAAAACATCGTGAGGAAACCTGCCTGTTCCCCGAACAGGTAATAGTTAGTACTTGTAAATGGCGACATGGCTTACCACATGTCACATTGAGTACAGACTATCTAGTCAACACGTGGCTTCGAGGTGGCCATAGAATTACTACCTTCGCAATTGCGAAGATGGACACATGAACCTCTGATTAACCCGCGAGGGAACGAGCCGAACGCGAGTCGTGAACGCGTTTGTCTTTTTAACATGAATATTTTGATTTTAATGTCATATCATGGATCATTGCGGCAGTTGGCAAGCACTAACACTAACTATTACCTGTTCGACGAACAGGTAAGTTTCCTCACGATGTTTTCCTTCACCGTATAATTCGATGCATTACGTAAATGTGTTTTTATTACGAAATGTACATAGAAATTCATTAAAATTCATTTCCATTGGTACATGCTCAAGCGGAATTTGAACCCTGTACCCACTGATACAGAGCTAAGCCCCAAACAACTGAGCTACGTCGAATATGTAAATAGAACCTTAACAATCAAATCGGGTGCCAGAGGACCAGTGATTGCAGCCTATCTGCATCGTGTACTGAGGCAGCACCTTTTCACTGCATCAATGGTTTTCATTCTTGATGTTTATTGTTTGTGTGTTTATGCATTGTTGTGATTTGTGCAGTGAATAATGTATTTTCTTTCTTGCTTTTTCTTTCTTTTTATAGTGGCAAAACGGTAAAACATTTTTTCATATTATTCTAACACGTTCGTCATCTTCAATATATTTTGAAACTGTTTATTAAGTCCTAAAATTACAAGAAATGTTACTTTTGGCTGAATCGCCTCGATCCTAAGCAACGATTACACCAACAAGAACAATCGTAGTCGCTTTATATTCAACATTCAGCGACCAGCCTGCCCATTAACGGTCTCCTAATTAGGTCAAAGGCGGAACACTTGAGCCAATCCCCAAGTGCTGACCATCAAACTTTGAAGGGGAACTATGTAAAAATCTTCAGACTTGTAACCTTCCCAAGTTTTGAATCAAGAACTTTCTTAGGTCAAACGTTGACGCCGGTGCGCATACAAATGACTGGAGCTATTTAAAAGCTGCTATTTTAAACTTGGTGTTGCGTCAACGAAGCTTAAGGAGCACTTAGGAAATGGAAGTTATAATTTCGGGATATGCGTTATGGAGACTCAACAATTAGAAACCATTTTTTGGTAGCGGCTGTAGAATAGTGGGGAAGAGATCCTTTTTATTAGAGGGCGTAGGTTCGAAACCAGATTGAGACATGTACCTATCAAAGAATGAAATTTAAAACTGTGATTTTAATTTATGTTATTAATTTACAGACACTAAGAGTTAGGGAAAAAAACATAGGAAACCTGTCTATCCCTCGAGATGGGTAATAGCCAGTACATGTATACGGCGATTTGGTTCACTACCTATC